>WAAB01006324.1:0-19603 GCA_013389865.1 Piaya cayana | reverse complement strand
CAGAGGGAACAACTTTCTTTACAATTAAAGACTGAGGCAAAGAAGGCATTAAGTACCTCAGCCTTTTCCTCATCCCCTGTCACTGTTGTTCCTTCTGCATCCAATAGGGACTGTACGGTCTCCCTAGTTCTCCTTTTATTATTTATATATTTATAGAAAGATTTTTTGGTATCTTTCACAGACTTTGCCAACCTGAATTCTAATTGAATTCTTCAGACCAGAGCCCTCTATTCCATTACATTTGCTTATCTTATGCTGACATTAACCATTCCCCTCACCTCTGAAGTCCAGAAGGTGGACAAGCAGCATGGAACAGAAATCCTCCTGCATATCTGCCATAGCCTTCCAAGTCAAGCCATTTGGGATCTATAAGAACTAGGACAGCTTAACCCAGACACTGCACCTCATAAGGAGTACCTCAATATTGCTCTTCCCTGTGCACAGTTAACTTTCGCCTTTTCATTACTTTCACACATAAACCAGTCACTAAAATGCATTTCCCTAATCAACAGAAACTCACTAGATGGGACAAGGATGAGATTTACCTGTAGCACATGGCTTCTGAGATGGTCCTCTGCAAATAACAAATTTCACCCAGTGTTGCCTTAAGATTCATTAAAAACTATGGGAATTATTGAATCGTCAGGAAACTAAACGTATTCTATCAAAAGGAAATAGAAAAGCATACTCCGCCCCAAAAATGTGCATGCTAATTTCAACGACACCAAGAAAATACTTTCTTGACAAGTGATGCTATTTACCAAAAGTGTTGCATTAGTATGAGGTACCTGAGTGGTGCCCAGGACCTGAATACCCTTGGCATATCACATATGGAAGAGCGATGCAGAGCTTGTCATGTGTATATATGTGTGTGTGTGTGTGTGTGTGTGTGTGTGTGTGTGTGTGTTCTCTACCAACATAACAACTCAGTAGTCTGAAAGCAATCGGACCCTCGATACCCAAGTTCATAAGCCCTGCGTTTGGGGAAGCACATCTGTACTGCTTCTGGACTCATATCGCTTTAGCCACAGCCACATCTGTCTCTCCATACCATGCTGCTCACTGCTTTAGTTTTTAGAAGAAAGGCAGGCAGGGCCAGGCTGCAGCAGAGACAGCACTGTCAGGTTAAGGGTCCTTTACAAATATTTCCTTTAAATCAGCATTTTATTCAAGTGCAAAAGCATGAAATAAAACTCACTTCAGTTCTTCATTCTCTGTTAGTTTTTTTCGTACTTCTCTCTGGCTGAACACAAAAGAAAGGTTTTTCAGTTTCAGAGTTGTTTATATTAAAGCTAATTTCTCTCCTAGGTCTCAGGCAATGTTACAAGGATAGCATGCCCAGGTTGCAAAAAGTTTACTGTACCGGAATTTCACTGTCTCCAATGGAAGTAATGTCATAAATCATGGAAATGTCTTTTATTTTCAGGATTTGTGTCTGAAGATCCTTTTTCTTTCCTTCTATGGGGAACTCACTGCATTCTCCATCAAAGGGTGCAGGTTTGCTCCCACACCTGATGTTGCCTTAGGATGTTCCCAGGGGTTTTAGCGAAAGCAAGACTAAATGCACACAACTCTTATGCCCTGTAACCTCCACTTCTTCCAGCCCCCTTGTTTTGTCAATAAATCAGAAAAGCATCTATGACTTCCCCTGAAAATCCAAAGCCCTGTAAACACAGGGCTTGCTTTTGCTATCCTGACAGATGCACAATTATCATGTACCTCGGTGAGAATTTTGATCAAGGAAGGACTGCAGGATTTACCAAGCATTTACATAAACTGGAAAGTATTTTTGCCTCCAGTTACTGATAGAGCATTGGAAGATCACAAAGGATCAGTATTCTCTATAATGTACTGCACCATCAGAACTGGGGGCCTTGGCTATGACCCAAGATTGCAACTGTTGTTATTATAGCGCTTGTATACTGCGGGTGTATCACATTACCCGAGAAAAACATTAATATCACATTAGCAGTAACCATCAGGGGCCAGTAATTCTTTACATACTGCTCTGTTTTTACAGTATGGGCTCATTTTTTGTCCCCATTGGGTGTTCTGGTCTTTAAATATTTCAACGCTTCAAACAAATTTTTGTCAACAAAGCACTACATGCAACATTTATTTTTCTAATTTTACATGGCTAGTATAGAAGGACAGCTTTCAAGCACCAAATATAAGACAAGCAGGATTACAGTGCCCCTTATTTCAAAGAGGAAAGAAGCTTCACTTTCTACTCTTCATCCAAAGGTGATCTTGTGAGAAGAAATCACAGGTGACCAGATGAAGTCCACAGGTGCCAGCGGATGGATGACAATATATTCTTTCCTCTGTGTGCTATCATCAGGACATCCTATCCCAGGATGGACTGAGAAATTCTCAATTCCTTCTTTAATCCAACGTGTAGGGAGGAAATACTGCACAGCTTCTAAGCCTAGTATAGCACTTTTGGCTGGCATTTAGTGCATGAGAAGCTGCCTCAGCTTATCTGCAGCCTGAGAAGCAGCTCTCATCCCTATTAACTCTAACAGAGACAATTCAGACCAATGAAGTTTGAGGTGAGTCTTGCTGCAGATGGTGCAGTATTAACACAAAATACTAACCCTAACAGGAAACCCCTGAACTTTCATGCCAACATACCCTGCTATCACCTTCAGCCATCTAAGATGCATCAGTTTACCAGTCACACATCTAATATGAAAGGCTGTCCAAAGAATTCCTAGTTAAACTACTGGTAAGCAAATGGTATAATTAGTGCTGTCCTTAGAGTAAAAGAGGCCGCATGAGCTCTTCCAAAAGAGGTTGTATGTCTATTACTTTGTTATTACCATGCCTTTTATACTGAGTTAACACTTCCTGCCCCAAAATGTAACAGAGAGCAAAATGTGTTTTCCTCGGTTTACCTGCAACTGTCGATAAACGTCCTATACAAGCACCTTGAAGTGAAGCACTTACTCAGCGTCTGTTTCTGTTCCATGACCAAAATCCTTTCCATTCAATGGGAATCCACCCCAAACTAAGAACATTCCTATGTCTGTATCAATTCAGTATCTGTTGGCACTACTTAACTTGCTTGCACTTGCCAAAAACAGTTTGACAACAAGCCCAAGGCGTATTTGGCAAATCCCAAATGGCCTAGATAGTTTCATTGTGGGTCACATTACTACTTAACTGAATGAGACCAAGAAAGGGGAGCCAAACCTCAAGCTTTATGGGCCCATTTGAGCTCTCATCCTGTGGGTATCCCAAATCATCACAAAGGCCAAGTATGAGCCAAGTCCAGAATGAGACAGGCAGCAAGGAACCAGTGTGTTTCCATACTGCCCGCACACTAGCCAGCACAGCCCTGCCAGACGAGAAGAAAAAGGAGACTGTCCTCATCTCTTGAATGAGATGGTGGTTAGAAAAGGCTGGTAGCCCCACATTAAAACTGATCCATACAGTATTCATATGTGACAGCATCACATTTACAGCAAAGCTGGACCGGGTCCAGCAAAAACTAGAAAGCACATTACAGAAGAAATGGACTGAGTCGCTTCCCTGAGCTTCTCCTAATACGTCCGAGCTGTGTGTTGCTTCCTACCAAGCTTATTCTCAAAACTTGTATTGATTACAGCCCTCAGGACTTGCTGAGCATTTGGAAACGGAGCGCTGTCATTTTACCTGTGCTGGCTAGCACCACGCTCTGTTATGACACCTTCTTAATAATGGAGGAAGAGAGGCAGGAACAGAGCACAGCTTCTGCTGCACGACTCCCCTCGAGTCCAAACCTCAACTGATTTATTGCACTGAGGTTTTGGCACTGAAAGTCAAAAGAGAAAATTGGGTTTCCATGAAGAAAATAATCAACAAACTCAAGGCAGGTCTGAGAAAAGCTTGAGACAACCGGCGTTGGAAGATCAGGGAAGCAGCGCAAATGCCATGAAATGTAACATTTCATTTTTTTAAAAAAGAGGGCACTATAAGAATGCTGAGGATTTTTTTTTCAGGAATGCAGCTCCCAATCTCTTTCTTTCTATGAGAAAGTTGCAGAGAGAAACAACCTATAAAAAGAACCTTGCAATTTTATGTGAAAATATGGCCTTATCAAAGGCTGTTAGTGCAATAATAGTGCCTAATTGAAAAAAAGAAAATTGAAAATCATACTCTGAATAATTTGAGTTCTCAGCCACTTATCAAGAGGGTCAATTGTCTTTCTCTTATCAGAACATGCTGTATTTTTAATTAAGTCGTCTTGCCTTCAAAAGGAGCTCGATCATGTGTGTTCTCCATCACGCTGGAAGTTCTTAATCCCTTAAGTAACCCCACTCAAGTCAATGGGAGCATTAGAAATGGCAGAGCTTGGGCTTCCAGCCCTGAAAAGATGCACATGCCCAGGTTTAAACAAATACACAACCGCTCGCAGGGTCTCAGGCTAACCGAGGGAGCGCGTTTCGCTAAGTCCGTAAGTGCAAAAAAACCCAAAAAAAATCTGGATAACGCTCACGCCTGCAGTTGTGAGATTCGAGGCATTTCCCACTCCACAGTTTTCCCAAAGAAAGACCCGCAACAAGAAGCAAAAGAAGCACCACGGACGCCCTCCCCTCGGCCCCCAAAACGGCGAAGCGGCCTCGCCGGGGGCAAATCTGGAAGTCGCAGCCCTCGCCCACCCGCAGCCCCAGCGAGCCCAGCCCGCAGCCCCCGGCGGGTCCCAGCCCCGCACCGGGCTCGGATCCAGCCCCGCAGCTCCGGCCCCCGGATGCCCCGAGGGAGCGGCGGGGAGCGCTTCGCCCCCGCACCCCGCCGCCGTTGCCCCCCTTACCGTTCGACCTCCGCACGATGTTCTCGAGGAACGTGTTCTGGGGCGCCACCAGCCCTCGCCTCCCCCCGGCCATGGTAGCTGCGCCGGGGAGCGCGGCGCGGAGGCTCCGCTCTAGGTCTGTGCCGCGCCGCCCGCCGCCCGCCCCGCGCGCTCCATGCCCCCGCCGGGACCGGTAACGGCGGTGCGGCAGCAGCCCGCCCGCTCGCCGCCTCCCGCGCACCGCGGACCCGACGCCGCCGCCGTCCCGCAGCGCCCCCTGCCGGACGACGCCGCGCCTCTCGGCCGCCCTGCCGCAACGCAGGGGCGGCAGCGCCACCGCCTGGGCGATGGCTGAGGGGCTCCCCGCGCGCGGAGCTCGGAGAAAGGCTGGGGGGTCTGGGAGAGAGTCCGGAGAAGAGCGAGGAAGCTGGCGAAGGGGCTGGAGAACAAGTCTTACGAGGAGCGGCTGAGGGAACTGGGGTTGTCTAGCCTGGAGAAGAGGAGACTGAGGGGAGACCTCATTGCTCTCTACAACTATCTGAAAGGAGGATGTGGAGAGGTAGGTGTTGGTCTCTTCTCCCAACTAATAGGTGGTGGGAGGAGAGGAAATGGCCCCAAGCAGCACCAGAGGAGGTTCAGATGGGACATTAGGAAAAACTTCTCCACCAAGAGGGTTATCAAGCACTGGAAGAGGCTGTCCAAGGAGGTGGTTCATTCCCCACTCCTGGAGGTGTTTAAAAGACAAGTAGATTAATTGCTTAGGGAGATGATTTAATAGTAGAATCATAGAATCACTAGGTTGGAAAGGACCCCCTGGATCATCGAGTCCAACCATTCCTATCAAACACTAAACCATGCCCCTCAGCACCTCATCCACCTGTCCCTTAAATACCTCCAGGGAAGGTGACTCATCCACCTCCCTGGGTAGCCTGTTCCCATGCCCAGTGACCCTTTCTGTGAAAAATTATTTTCTGATGTCCAGCCTGAACCTCCCCTGGTGGAGCTTGAGGCCATTCCCTCTTGTCCTTTCCCCTGTCACTTGGGAGAAGAGGCCATCACCCTCTTCTCCACAACCTCCTTTCAGGTAGTTGTAGAGAGCAATGAGGTCTCCCCTCTGCCTCTCCGGTGCATTGGACTTGATGATGTCAAAGGTCATTTTCATCCTAATGGTTCTATGATGCTGCCACCTCACATCAGAGTCTTTGCTCCTGGTCCCCATTTGAGAGCCTCAACACCACCTTGTGACAATTGCTGATTGGTATGGTGTGGTCAAACTGACCAACAGCTCAGTGGAAGCAGCAAGATGAACTATTTAAACATACCCTTTGGCAGGCCTTAAACTCTTTGAAATATTTAATATACAACAGTTTTTCATTCATGGATTAGACAACTTTGTTCTTTCCCCCTTACTGATCTCTCAGCAAATGGAAAATATTCAGATCTCTCCCATCTAAAAGGCAGTTTCTCACTGGCAGGGGCATTTACTTGCTGTAACACCTCATTAAGTGCAGCACCTTTGAGCTCCATATCTCAGGGCTTATTCAAGACATGAGTGAATTTCCACATGATCACTTGTCTGGGGAAAAGCTATTTCTCACAAAGTGAGCAAACAAAGCATGGCAAAGACGATAGTCTGTGTCACTCAGGGTTTTTAAGTGCTAGCACTGCTCCCACAGAATTTTGGCACTGCCTAGCTAGCTCTCTCCTGGGCAACAGTTGGGCCACCGCCAAGAACAGCAGCCAGCTCCAGCGCAGCCAGGCACATGGTCCGGTTCAGCTACACAGCATGGCCCATGGCCATGACCATACACTGACTGTACGCATGCACAGCAGCAAGAGCCTGATCTTCCTGCCGCTGACCTGCTGCCTCCCACAGCGTTGTTGACTGACCAGACACACACTATGTATTGTGGAGAGGTAACAACTTGGGGGCTACAGGAAAGATGGTGAGGGGCTCTTTATCAGGGAGTGCAGGGATAGGATGAGGGGAAATGGTTTTAAGCTGAAAGAGGGCAGAATTGGATCATATATTAGGAAGAATTTTTTTACTGTGAGGGTGGTGAGGCACTGGAACGGGTTGGACAGAGAAGTCATGGAGGTCCCATCCCTGGAGGTGTTCAAGGCTGAATTGGATGGGGTTTTGAGCAACCTGATCTGGTGGAAGGTGTCCCTGCCTGTAACAGGAGGGTGGAACTGGATGATCCTTAAGGTCAACTCCAACTGAAACCATTCTATGAACTTCATTGCAGCAGAAGCTACAGACCAAGTCCCAGAGCAGCCTAATGCCAGTAGCTCCTCACACAGCCAGAGCCCTGAGTGACTCCTAGAACCCTGGAATGGGACGGCCCTACTGCCAGGCACAAGAAGGAACTTTTAAACTGGTTGTGAACAATATACTGGCCATCCCTGTATTTGCTGCCAAAGGTTAAGAGGGAAAAATCTAAGTGCCTGGACTTGCACAAAGACTACCAATTCTCTCCAAAATGTCAGATTTTGAAAAAAATCCCATGGAAGCATTTATTTGCATCTTTATGCATCTAAATCTATCCTGAACAACTGTATGTAACGAAGACCCCAGGTTGTTTAGTTCCTGCTAGCTTCAGCAGCACAGGCCAAACCCAAAGAGATCTTAAACTCTTGGTACTTACCTCAGAAAAATTGTAACTGCAGCCTTTGACAACGAATTTACACAACTGCTAACAACCAAGGCTCTGAAAAACTGGAAGACTCTCATTATTTCTTAAAGCCACTGTGCCAGAGGGCTGGGTAAGTGTCTGCTATCTTAGCTTCTGCCAGGCTCTGCAGGAATATCCATGACTTGGAGACATCTGGCAGCTGGCATACATTACAGAAACTTTGAGGCCTTTACAGAAAAAAAAAGATTTTAAACTGAATCAGCAAGTACACAGAAGTGAGCGCAAAGGGACACAAAGTAAGAAAGGAAAACTGATTTTTCTGGAACTCTGAAAGCACAGGCTGGCTGCAGTTTATGTTACATTGTGTGGTCCAGTCCCTGAGCATCTGGCTCCAGTTATCTAATTTTTAAGAGCATCATACTTAATTCCACAAGTTCCATATCAAAAGTACCATTTTAGCTAGGTTGGGGGTTATATCTTCTTTGTAACATAGCAAATGAATAAACTCTTATAGCAAACGGAGTTTCTGCTTTAGAGTTTCTCCTTACTGCAAAATACAATTCCTGCTTGTGAAGGAAGTTTTTCCACCATAAGTGCAGAGGGACACTGTGTTAGCGTTCCACTATGATTTTTTTTAATTCTATACTCATTTTCTTGCCATTATTGGTAAATTTTGCAAATAATACAAAGTTAGAAGCAAAGCCCCACTTGAAGCACTGCACATACACTGTCCAACTTCATTATTACATGGTTATCTCTCTCTAACTATAATTTTTTTTTAAATTGAAAACTAGGATTGCTTAATTTGCTTGTTTGCTAAAGCTTAATACCTGACACTTCTACTTATCACTAATATNGACGAGGTCCTGAGAGACATGGTTTAGTGTTTGATGGGAATGGTTGTACTCAATGATCCGATGGGTCTCTTCCAACCCGGTGATTCTGTGATTCTGTGATTCTGTAATATAAAAAGTCATTGTTTGCTACAGAGCACATTCAGCTGTATTTATTATGCTGCTCTTTCACCCTAATGTTTTTTTCTCTGGAAAAGGCCCTAGGTCAGGACTTGTAGTACCCCAGTAAGTGATTGTCCCTTGGCTACAGAGCCTTAAGCTACTGTTCCACCGTCATTTTGAGCAGCTGCTGCTGCAAAAAGGACAAATTTGCCTTCATTTAAGCTGTCCGTATTTTGTCACCCCACTTGAATTGAAAACCAGCCTGAAAAGAAACCCAGCACTGGTGGTGAATGAAGAAAGGCAGCTGAGGCACCTCCCTTTTTGGCAGCAGTCTGTATTTATGCCAACCCATTGACTAACAAGACCATAACTTCCAATGTTGATACACACAAAAATGTTCAAAACTCTATCATCAATAAAAACATTAGTTTCAGGCAGTAATTTGCAGGAATGTCACCAACCGCTTGTGGCATCTACGAAATAAAAAGACTGGAAGAGGACAGAGCTCTCTTCTTTCATCTCATCACAAGGTTCACTCCTGAGAGGTATTGTTGTAACTTCCATTTAAAACTTCCCATTAGTCTGCCATACGGTGTTTCCACGTAATCTGTTCCAACACCAAACAAATCTCATTCAAAAGGTGTTCCTAAAACACTGCTACATCATCTGGTCTTCAAAGCTAGTAGAAACACTTCCTTCTGCAGACACACAAGTCACCAATGCTTCTGCAAGGTTTCAAATGCATGAAAGGTTTCTATAATGCTCCTCTGTCTGCTCTTGCTGCCTTCACATCTGAACAAACTCAGTTCTTCCAAAGTTGCACAACACTTTCACTGGTAAGATTCTGTTAGTTCTGTGGGATTTATAATTTCTCTTTCACAGCCTCACATTAGTGAAGAAACATAGTAGTCAGAGAAGTCTCATAATCTCAAAATGTAATTTATATTGAAAAGCATTGTTCTTCTTCAAGGCCTTTTTGATTCCTACCCTGTTTTGCATACTACCTTCTTTGTTGAAGTAAACTGAGAATAAACAGAATCATAACACCACAAAGTTATAACAAACTACCATCAACCTTGAAAATAAAATGAATGTGAAATCTTTAAACTCAGTTCTGTTTGTATACTACCATATGTTTTTTTGCTACTGCAAAAGCACAATACATCGATAGGATAATAAATTACAGAAGCTAACACAGAATTTACTCTGCCACACAGACACTAAACAAAAAAGGAAATTCTGAATTCAAACAAAGATTGTAAAACAGTGATAATTTTATTTGGATTTTTTTAGAGCAAAATCAATAAAGCAGTTGTTATTCTACACATTTTTACCCCCAAAAGTTTGCAGGCTTCCATCTAAGTATACACTTGAATACTTAGTTGCTTGTAACTAGTATTATGTGTTATCTTGTGGAAAAAGCAATGAGAAATGCAAGGTCTTTAAACTAAGGTAACCCCATAGTACACACATGTCTAACAAAAGGAAAGGACTTGGGAAAACATTTGTGCATCTTACTGAAACCGTACTGTTTATTTCTACAAATCAATTTAACCAAAATGCTCCAGATATCAGCAAAGATCAGCCTGAGGTTCCTAAAGGTCCAATTATTTCTGCGGTTTAAAATTAAATGAAACTTCACTCAAGGAAATATCCATCCGCATAGCAGATTGCAGACCTGTTTCCAACCAGCCATAACAGATTTGTCAAAAAATAAATATGGACACTTTTCCAGTTTGGGAATTACTGAATTTTCTCCAGACTTTTTATGGGTAACAAATACAGAAAAATAACTAAAAAATCCTATGTTCTGAGTGGAAGAAAAAAAAATCTGAAAATAAATCTGAAGAGAGTACACAGCCAGGCTTTTATTTATACATCTAACATCTGGGCTGTGGGCTAACAGGGAAGAACTGTTCCTTCTTGGAACAGCTCAAAAGGGTATAGAAAAATTTTCTGCATTTCAACAGTGTGTCCATCTCTATTTATTTCAACAGGAGGCTGCAGGTTGTCCTCCCAGATTTAGGAAAAAAAAAAAATAAAACCAAAACTCAACACAAAAAAGTTCCCCACGTACCCTGATTAGGACATCAGCTACTATCCCCATTCTCCTTACTGCAGGTGTCTCTTCCCTGCCCTTTTGGCTCAACCCTGTCCCACCCTGCCCATAGTTTCTCCCAGTCTTAGAGCAGAGGCAGTGACCCACTCAAGTGTTACTACTCAGCAGAGGAAAAGAATTCCTGTTTTGAAGTTATATGTTTTATAAAGTTTATCTCTTACCTCACAACTTTACTGACCGTATCTGCTGCTTGTACAATTTCAATTGTAGAAGGTTCGTCAACAAGAGAGAAACCAATCCCACTCTCCCAAAAGCCAGGGAGGGGACAGGGAAGGGGAGAAAAATAAAAAAAAAAAGAAGAAGCAAGCCAAACTTTTCTCACTTCATTTTGAAGTGTTACTGAGCTCAACATTTCATGACATAATTCCCACTGACTGATCTTCCTGTCAGCAGGCTGCATTACTTGCAGTATTTGCTTGCAATTTTTGTTGCGATCTTTGATAGTGGAAGGGATACACAAAAGTAGCCAAACAGCTCAGAAGCATAAATGTGGGGGGGGGGGGAAAGAGAGAGCGAGAGAGAGAGAGAGAGAGAGAGAGAGAGAGAAACAATGCAAACATTCTGTAACTAGCTTAGTATCACCATTCTTTTAGATTTAAAATTTAAATAAGGTGGTTATAAATATTCTCATTCTAATTAACCTTATTATTATCTTCTGCAGTTGCACTGAGAAAAAAAATCCTAATTTTTGGCACTTTATAATATCATAAGAGCATTTTTTCCAGGGCCTTTATCAGCACTGGACTTATATTTTGTCCTAGTGACTAATATCACATGACCCTAAAGTCAGATGGGCTATTGATTTTTGTAAACACCTGGATACCTGCTGAGGGGTTTTAATGCTTTTTTCGAATGTTAGTTATTTTTTTTAACAATATATTCAGTTCGGACACTGCCAGGTACAATGTAAAGAGTACACATTTTACAGATGTTCAGTCATGAATATAGATGCTCTATGAAATTCAAAGTGTTTAAGCAAATATAACAAGATTCCTTTTTGTGCTTACATTGACTACTCTGAAGGAAAAACTGCTACCAGTTAATTGATATGAAAGCTTCCATGTAAAGTCAGCTGTTACAGTGAAATATCAGGACGTTCTTTAAAAAAGATGCACTGTAATATCCAAACCTACCTCCAGCAAGCTAATAAAAATACAGGGTATGGCACAAAGGAAGATGAATTTTGGGAAGGACAGGCTGGGGGACACACACATACATTTATACGTGAAACATCAACAGAAGCATCATCTATCAAAGATGCCCTTGGCAATTCTGCAGTATCTGCAGGGACTGGATTTCTAGCAGTGGGCTCAGAGTGCACCTCTGAAACCTGGATCAACTGTTTTTTCAGTACACTAGATGCCTAAAATAGATGGATCTCCTCGCAGTCTCCCAGACCATAAAGTATTTCAAGTTTTAATTAGGCAGACCCTCAAACAGAGGATAAAAGACACCTTTAGTAAAAGGGACTGAATTCAGATGAAAGATAATAAACAGTATATGAGCAAGTACAAACCTCACCTCCAGCATAAGAGTATTTAACAGATTGGTTGAGAGTGAATTTGAAGTCAGTATTTTTCTAAAAGCTATAGTGGAAACCAGTATTTTCCCCCTAAAGTTATACAAGGATTAATTTTTGTTTTTCCTCTTGGCTTAACAAACACACTGCTGAATCTTCCCAAGGAGAATTCTCCTAGTGTAGGCTGACCCTTTATGTATCCATCCATACCCTCCAATGCAAGACTGTGGTTTTCAATTTTATATTTATGCAGTTTTGTCTGCCACAGACCAGAGAAGACAGAATCATCATTCCTGAAAGCATTACATAATACAACTTCAAGAGCCAGACATAGCCGTATTGATTTGTTTGTTTGTTTTTAACAGAATAGACTTAAGAGAATCATTTGACTCCCAGAAAAAAATATAGTGAAAGGGTACAACAGTTTCCATGTTGGAAAATAAATCTTATGCTTTTCAGAAAAATTAAATTAAAAATTAATTAACAATTATATTTTTATTGCTTGCAATCCATTCTTACAGATATTCTCAAAATGGAACATCTTGCTGATCTTTCCTAAACTGCATACCCGGACTGTGGATCATTACATGAAACAAACAAGAGTCACAATGGGAAAAGATATGGTACCTGAATAGTAATAACGTTTTGGTATTGACTCAGTCCAGCCAAACTTAGTTGCAAAATTCAGCACAGCTCTACAGCACAGGGATTTCTAAGAAATAGCTTATAATTTTCTATAGAAATCATAAGAAGGAAAACAAAGACAAAAACTCTTGTAGCACCACAGAAACCTCCTTTTTGTCATACACAGTCAGTATTGTTAGATTGTTACTACAACACACTCTACACTTTCTTTTCACATGCAAAAATACATTATTTTCCTCAAATGAGATTCTTGAAAGAATCAAAGTTAGTAGCATCACAAACCTCAAGATCATACCTACAATGACACTGTATCTTAAATGTATGGGCAGTATAGTAATTTTACCTGCTTCGTTCACATCAACACATTACTACTGTTTCCCTTATTCTCCCTTGATTTTCTTAATGTGGGTTTCACACACTGACTTGATTCTCATTAAACACTAAGCTCTTTGGGGCAAGATTCTCCCTTTATCAGGATTAGGCATACAATATACTGACATACCAGAGCACAATTTTTTATTCTGAGTTAAAAACCATTCCTCTCAAGGAAGTCAGTGTTTGGCATTATTAACTGTAAAGGGAAAATCTTGCACAGTATGTTCCTTTCGTAATGTTACTTCACAGAAGAAAAATGAAGACAAAAATAGCAGGGAGGATAAACATCATTAATTCACGGCAAATGGTCACCTCTTCAAGTACAACAGCAATGGACAACCTAACAGGAAAGAATAAAGCATAAGTTTAGCACATATTTCATAGAATCATAGAATAGTTAGGGTTAGAAGGGACCTCAAAGATCATCTAGTTCCAACTCCCCTGACACGAGCAGGAACATCCCACTAGATCAGGTTGCCCAAGGCCACATCCAACCTAGCCTTGAACACCTCCAGGGATAAGGCATCCACAACCTCCCTTGGCAACCTGTTCCAGCATCTCACCACTCTCGTGGTGAAGAAGTTCTTCCTAATGTCTAGTCTAAATCTGCCCTTCTCCAGCTTATATCCATTCCCCCTCATCCTGTCACTACAAGCTTTTATGAATAGTCCCTCTCCAGCTTTCTTGTAGGCTCCTTTCAGGTACTGGATGGTTGCTATAAGATCTCCTCAGAGCTTTCTCTTCTCCAGGCTGAACAAGCCCAACTCTCTCAGCCTGTCCTCATAGGGAAGGTGCTCCAGCCCTCGGATCATCTTTGTAGCCCTCCTCTCGACTTGTTCCAACAGCTCCATATCCTTCTTGCACTGAAGATTCCAGAACTGGACACAATACTCCAGATGAGGTCTCAAAAGAGAGGAACAGAGGGGCAGAATCACTTCCCTCGACCTGCTGGCCATGCTTCTTTTGATGCAGCCCATGATGCGGTTGGCCTTCTGGGCTGCAGTTGGCCTTCTGGGCACACTGCTTCTCATTGAACAGCATGCCCATGTACTTCTCTGCAGAGCTGCTCTCACTCACGTCACCCCCCATCATGTATTGAAAATGGGGATTTGCCCCTACCCAGGTGTAGGACCTTGCATTTGGCCTTAACAAACATCACGGGGTTCTCACAGGCCCACTACTCCAGCCTGTTCAGGTCACTCTGGATGACATCCTGTCCTTCCAGTGTGGCAGCTGCACCACTCAGCTCGGTGTCATCTGCAAACTTGCTGAGGGTGCACTCAATCTCATTGTCAATAGCATTTATGAAGATATTAAAGAGCATCAGTCCAAGTATGGAACCCTGAGGGACACCACTTGTCATGGATCTCCATCTGGACTTTGAGCCATTGACCACTACTCTCTGAATACGACCATCTAAACAGTTTCTTATTCACCGTACCATCCACCCATCAACTCCATATCTCTCCAATTTAGAGAGGAGGATGTTGTGAGGCTTTACAGAAGTCTAGATAGATCACATCAGTTGGTTTGCCCATGTCCACTGCTGCAGTCACCCCATCATAGAAAGCCACTAAGTTGGTCATACAGGATTTGCCTCTGGTGAAGCCATGCTGGCAGCCATTAATCACCTCCATGTCTTCCACATGCTTTAGCAGAGCTTCTAGGAGGATCTGTTCCATGATCTCACCAGGCACAGAGGTGAGGCTGACAGGTTGGTAGTTCCCAGGGTCACCTTTTCTACCCTTTTTAAAAATGGGCACAATGTTACTGTTCTTCCAGCCACCAGGGACTTCTCCTGACTGCCATGATTTTTCAAATACCATGGAGAGTGGCTTGGCAACCACATCTGCCAATTCCCTCAGGACTCTGGGATGTATCTCATGAGGTCCCATAGACTTATAAATTTTCAGGTTCCTCAGGGGGTCATGAACCTGATCCTCCTCTATAGTGGGAGGGGGTTTATCCCCCTGGTCACCATCTTGCCGTCCCATGACCCAGAAGGGTTGGGAAGTTATCAATGAAGACCAACGCAAAAAAGTTGTTGAGTACATCAGCCTTCTTGTCTGTTGATACGAGGTCACCATTCCCAACCATCAGTGGAGGTATGTTCTCTTTGACCTTCCTCTACCTGTAGAGGCCCTTCTTGATAGTCTCTATTTCCCTTGCCAAGTTCAGCTCCAGCTACACCTTGGCCTTTCTGACTTCCTCCCTACACATTCGGGCAGTGTCCCTGTACACATCCCAGGTTACCT
The DNA here is from genome assembly GCA_013389865.1 of Piaya cayana. Classification (NCBI taxonomy): domain Eukaryota; kingdom Metazoa; phylum Chordata; class Aves; order Cuculiformes; family Coccyzidae; genus Piaya; species Piaya cayana. Next base: position 4,324 of record WAAB01006324.1, on the reverse strand, counting down.
GCCCCTGTTGCACTTCCTGTGCAGTTACCTCTTCTTCTTCGGTTTAACTAGCAGGTCTCCACTTAGCCACACTGGTCTCTTCCCTGCCTGATTTTCTACATATAGGGACTGAACACTCTTGCAGTTTATGGAAAGTGACCTTGAATATTTTCCAGTTTTGTTCCGCTCCCTTGTCTCAGAGGATCATGTCCCAGGGGATCCTACCAAGTAACTCCTTGAAGAGCTGGAAGTCTGCTTTCCTGAAATTTAGTGTCTTGACTATACTCCTCACCTGTCCCATATACCTCTGGACCTTGAACTCCACCAGTGCACGATGACTGAAGCCCAGGCTGCCTCCAATCCTAATATCAATGATGAGTTCACTTGTAGTCGTGATCATCAGGTCCAGTATTGCATCTCCTCAGGTGGGGGTGTCTATCAGCTGGACTAAGAAGTTATCCTCAATGCACTCCAGGAGTCTCCTGGATTGCCTACAGCTTGCTGTGCTGCTTTTCCAGCATATGTTGGAGTGGTTGAAGTCCCCAAGTATTTCACTAAGTGCATCAAATAAAAGCATTTGTTCTGCTTTGCATTTAAAAAAACCCCACAAACAAACCAACAATAAACAAACTAACAAGAAATACCCAAACAACAAAAATTTATAAGCCACACAGTAAAAGTAAAATTCCCTTTTTTATTCAAGTCCAACTGCTTCAAGTATCAATTAGGCAAGATCTGCTTTTCACTGAATAGTCCTAGAAAAGTAGTTCAGGTAACTGTGAGAGTTATCACAGAATAAAGTAAAAGCAAACTCGCTTACAAAACAGTTACAATGTTTTGTTTGTTTGTTCATTTTTTAATGTGGGAAACAACTGGTTCTAAACTCAAATTATTTCTAAAGAGAGGCTGCCTTTTCAGCCACTTACTCAAGGTATTCAGTCTGAAGACAGGGTACTTCCCAGATCCACGAGCTGACAACTCACACCCAGGCCTTTTTTGACTTGCCCAGTTGAAAGACGAGTTCAGCATCGGGATATACTGGACGGGGGAGAACGATAGGGAGGAAAAGAGAACCAGGATGGAATGTATGATTATACAAGGATCAGGATTAATACACAATAGCTGAGTGAACCAGTACACGTATAAATCTAGGAACAAAAAAAATAACACTTTAACAAGTAGAGTTGAAACTACATTTCTGATCCTTGGCTTTCTATCCCTTACGTTACTAGCAATGGTAAATAAGCAACTACAATCTTAACCCATAACCCACCAACAATAGTAATTTTGGAGCACTCAAAGAGGTGCCACTTATTTTCCCCAAAATTTTAAGGTTCAATGTTGTAACCAGAATCCCACTGGCTCAGATAAATTTAGGGGGCTTAAAACCAGAGTACTGGGAAACTGGAGGCACGTATAAAGCCTCATGATAATATGGTTTCTCCAAAGGATGGAATTTTGTATCACAAGGGCAGAAGTCACAGAACTGTGCAATGATGACATCTTCAAGAGTATCCTTCACCACCACTGGGCAGTCCAGAGGTGGAGGAAGACGGCAGGGGAGTGGAAGGGAGCAGTGGAGGGGAGCAGTGCCCACCTCTGCATCACCTCCCCCTGTAGCAGCCAGCTCCAGACCTTGAGCTCAGCCAGACAAGGGTTACTCCTTGAACCTCTCCTCCACTGAACCTGGCATCACAAGCAAGGCCCCCAGGCCAAATCCCAAACTCTGTCCTTGGGGAGATCTGCTACAGCATCACCTCCACTATTTGTAGCTGGCACCACAAAACAAACACACAAATGGTCAGCCTTCTGACAAAACGTTTCAGGCAAAGAAAGAAGCAAAGTCAGGTTTTAATGTGTGTCATGATAATCAACTCACCACATATCCCTTTTAACTTTCTGTAAATTACAGAATCATAAAATACTTTGGATTGGAAGGGACCTTAAAGATCACCTGGTTTCAACCCCCCTGCCATGAACAAGGAAACATCCCACTATGGTACAGCTCATGTGATACTTAGGTTAACTGTAGAGAAATGAAATAATGAGACTGAAAGGGCTGATCAGGAACATCTGACCCTCCTGTCAAGAAAACAACAACTTTTGGAAAATTTTACTTTTTCTTTTAAAGGGAAAAAAAAAAATCCTCACACATTGTCAGTGGAACTCACTGCTATAGAAAGTCACTGAAATAAAAATCTACAAATACATACAGGTGGAACATATTTTCATAAAACATCTAGGGGAATTGGAAGTTATAATTTCTTTTTTTTTTTTTTCCAAAATATACTAAGCTTTACATTTCAGAACTTCAACAAATCTTTAGAAGACTAAGAATAGGCTTCTTGGAGATGATGACATCTGCCCCAAAATAAGCTCCCCTGTAGACTCTGTTGTCTGTAACTGTCAGGATCAAAGTAGAGAACAGGATGGATGTTAGTACAGACCCATTACACTAATTCTTGGATAAGCCTTCCTGCAGTGCAACAAACCGTTGCACTATTTTTAACAGAGTGCCAAGTCCTAATGTTGCCAGGTTCATTCAACAGATCAACCATTAACACCCTACAACACAGCTGAAGTCACAAATTTTGGCAAAGGCTTCAGAAGTGTATGATTTTGATCAGCTGGTGGCAGTATTTAAATACAGAAAAGCATTTACAACTGCTGAAGTCCTTAGACTTCTCAAAGAAACTGTAACATGATTTTCTCCATTTCCCAAGCATACGTTACTGACTGTCCTTATAGTGACTCTCCATGATGGTAACTAAATCGCAAAAGCATCCCATCAAGATTAGGAAAGGGGAGAGCTCTTGACGCCTGTAACTGGAAGACAGCACTACAAAAAAATAAAGCGAAGAAAAGTCTCAAATAGCAGTTAGGGGATATTAACAGCAGCAAGTCAGTTAACGAATGTTTTATTGTTGTACTTCGCTGACCAGTTATAGAACAATTTTTTACTGATTTCTGCCTTAATAATCCATTAATACTGAAATTCAGAAATACTAATAAGCACTCAGCTTGATACAGATGGCCCAATTTTCCAGAGCTGTAGAAAATCCGTGGCTTCCATCATCTTCCACCTGTTCCACTAAAAAAATGGAGTCTTCAGAAAATTCAAGAATGTTGCATGGAACAGAGCAACCACCATCATTCTGAAAGAACTAATAAATCTCACCCTGTCCACTGTAAGCCTCCCACTTACCACCCAGCAGGCTGAGCCGTGTTTAATATAAAAGAAACACAGTACTTGACAGATGACACCTATATATTTTCCAGCAGAGGAGCAAACAGACTCCAAGCAGTGTGATTTATCTGAAACTACCTTGATTCCAGGCATGCTTTTCTTAACATGTTTATGAAGACAAAGAGCATACTTTACTTTATGGAACATTCATACCAAAGGAAATTATAAATCTTCACATTAGAGTACAAGTTTCCAGGCGGGATATTGCCAAACGAGTTCACAGTCATTCTGTTTTCTCTGTGTTTCACACAACACATGCTATACATTTGTAATTTTTCTGAAGAAGCAACATGAATTAATTCTCTGTTTATAACAAAACACAGATTCTAAATGGCATAAAGTGATGTTCCCAAGCCAGGAAACTGTTACAATGCAACTTCCAAAAAATGCCCAAAATCAAAACCCCCCAAAACCCTAGAATGTATAAAACTGTCAAGGTTAAGATAAAAAGGTCAAGAATGTGATCTGCAGTACATCTCGTGAGCTAGAAATTTCATAGAGAGATGGACATAATATACAAGAAAGACATTGAGGTGCTGAGGAACATCCGAAGATGCACAAAAAAAGCCAGTGAAGGGTCTTGGAGAACAAGCCCTGTGAGGAGCAGCTGGGGGAACTGGGATGGTTTATTCTGGAGAAGAAGCAGATGAGGGGAGACCCTTCTTGCTCTCTACAGCTACCTGAGAGGAAGTTGTAGTGAGGCAATTGTTAGTCTCTTCTCCCAAGTAACAAGCGTTGGGACAAGAGGAAACAGCCTCAAGTTGTGCCAGGGGAGATTTAGACTGGGTATCGGGGAAAAATTCTTCACCGAAAGGGTTGTCAGGCTTTGGAACAGGCAGCACAGGGAAGCGGTTGAATTACCACCTTGGGAATTATTTAAAAGATGTGTAAATGTGGTTCTTAGGGATATGGTTCACTTGTGGACTTGGTAGTGCTTGGTTAAGGGTTGGAGCAATAGCTGGATACAGAAGAAAAAGAGCAACTTGGGTTTCAAAGAAGATGCATCTAAATTTGGAAGAAGAAAAAAGTGAGCTCTTAAGCCGATACCATCTTGCTCACGTTCCACTCCCACCTGCTCCATTCCCTGTTTGTGTCCAT
>WAAB01006323.1:7171-42915 GCA_013389865.1 Piaya cayana | reverse complement strand
GTAAATGTCTTGCATATATATATGTATATGTATAGAGAGTGTGCATGACCGTACATGCACACCTACATGAGTACTGAAGTTATTTGGAAAGGATTCAGCTGCCTCATACTCTAGAAATAAAAATTACATTAAAGTGAAATACTCACTGGAATTTGTAAACTTGAGATGTTTGTTTAATTTCTTTCAGATTCTGACAGGAGCCTCTTTTAGAAAATGCACTGATAATACCTTTATATCCCATAATTTATACAGTGCCATTGTGCTAGGAGATGATTGAACATCCGTTTTTCTGGGCAAAACTATTGTTCATCAATATCAGATAGTCTAGACAGTGTTCATTGCTTTTAATAAGAGGTCTGCCAGCAAATATTGCATTTTTATGTTACTGTAAACCACTACAAACTATAAATAAGCATACTTGAATTTAAAAAATGAGATAACATTGTATGCTATTATTCCCTTAAAACTGTGACCTTGATTAATCTCTTTATTGAAGCTATCAAATGTGGAATTGTATCTTTAAACTGCACAGTTAAGGAATAATAAACTCCTAATTGAATCCTTAGAGTTGGAAATCGTATTAACTTACTAATGATAGTGGCCACTTAAATATCTCTACTGCCTTGTTCAATTATGTATGTTAGCACATTATACATATATCTTAAAGAGAATTCTGTGCTTGTCAAAAATAATCCTTTGTTCACATAAATAATGTTGCTGGCTTTTGTATGGGTATTTAGGAGAAAAAACACTAGTAGGACCTGTCTGTTGTCTGACTTGTGTAAGTTATATTCCAAGATGGACACCATAGACAGAGCTTCCCACAATGCACACGAAGATTTGCATGTGCATTTGTTTCCTGTTTCCTTTGTAGGAAACTAGGTACTTGTAATCACTCAACAGATTTTCTACCCCCTCACTCCTCCTCCAGGTCATCTAGGGAGAGTCCCGAGGAGCAGAAAACACCTGCAGAGTGATGAAGATGCTGTTCTGTTCAACATGAGAGAACTGCTTTCTTCTGTTTGTAACAGCCATGGCCTCCTGTCCTGTTCCAGCTGTGCCTCGGGGCAGTTCATAAGGAAGCATAGCTTGGAGTTTAGGAGAAACCACTTCTGCTAGCCTTACATTATTGTGCACTTTGCCTCTTCAAGAGGGAATGTCTACTTTTCATGGCTTTGCATACTAACACACGATTCAACTGCCTTGTTGAAGATCTTCAAGACCCTCTGTCTTCATAAACAGAACAATTAAGAGGACTGGTATATCCACTGGAGTCATTACCTTAACTGCTGAAATGACTGAGTTGACTTTTATTTATTGGGATGTTTGTATTATTAAACTGTAGTAGCTTTAAAGAAAGCTAATTCCAAAATGTATATTCTCAGTTAATCTGGTGGCAAAAAAAAGGTGTAAGCCACTCATTGTTAAGTGAAAGTAGAGTATAGTTATTTACTGCTCCTCTGAGTACTCCTTTAGATGCTTTGGCCACCGTCTGTAACTTATAACAACACTTAAATATTATCCTCTTATGCACACTGAAATTTAATGTTGTTGGAGACTGGTATTCCTAATATCTTCCTGAAATTAGTAGAGACAGATTGTTAATTGTGGGGTTTCCTCATATTGAAATGTGAGGACTTGTTTAAATAATTCAGCTCTTGCTGTTGTTTGCAGTGAAATCTGATAGTATTTTGCTGTTTACCCACCATCCCAGTGGAGCCATCTCATCAACTAAATTTAATCAAAGGCCTTAAAGTGTTTTCAGGCACAGGTAATGTATGATTGTCATGTGTACTTCCAGTAATAGGAAGAAGTTGAATGTGAATTGTTTATTGTTGCCGTGGGTGAGTTCAATTAACTTTTCAGACAAATTTCTTTCCAAAGAGGAAGGGAAGACAGCATGGATTTTTGTTTAATTTTCCCCCCTCTAAGCCTCTGGCCAAATATCTTTATAAGATATAACTTACATATATCTTAATAATAAATATAATTCTTAAACTCCTGAAACGGTGTGTTGCCTAAATCACAGCATCAAGCTGCTCTAATGCTTTTCTTCCATATGTGATTTTGTTTAAATAGCAGTTTTGGTGACAACTAAGGCCTTTTGTATTGATTTTTGAAATATTTTGACACTATGGATCTTTGTAAATGGATCCTTTTTATAAACAGGAAGTAGGGTTGATTTTTTTTTTCATAGAAATTCCATGCTCAAACAGCTTTTCTGCAAATCCAGTGAGGCCCTAGGTACAAAGTAGCAGATGCATGTTTAACCAAAGAACCACCTTTCAGTTTCTAGTAACTTGTCATGAATTTATTTCAGAGTTTGATTGGTAGTGAGTTAAACAAAATACAGGCATGCCTTGCATTTATTGTTGACATGCAGCTGCTGGAACAAAAATCTGTTCTTGTCTAGGGATGAGGATATCTAAAGATTTTTGTAGCAACAGCTCTGAGTAACTTAGATGCTGGGCTTGAGTTGCAGAAGTGATGATAGATTTGGAAGGCTCAGATTTTCATCATGCTGCATGTATTTTTTATATTGTTTCTAAAGCTATGTTGCCATAGAATGTTATTGGAAAGTATTCTGGTACTTACTAAACAAGAAAGTCCTGGTACAGGTTTGCAATAAACAGGCTGCCTGTTAAATATAAAAATAGCCTACATCTTACATTCTCAAAATTATCTGCTGCAATTCTGCTGATGAAATTTTGTGCTTAAATGGCAGGTTTCAAGCATACCGGTTTTGTATTTGGAGGCTTGTGAGTAAGTATGTGTTTAGAGGACAGTGTCAGGTTTTATTTAGTGATTTCACTCAAGTTCATTGAAATGTGGAAAAACCCCATTTAATATCTTAAATTCTGGAAGACCTGCACACCAGTTCCAATTAACTGAATAGGAAGGATATATTGCTAGAATTCAGTAACTGTCCTGTGCTTTAATTTCCTTGGGTTTGTGGATCATGAAAGATCTATAATGAAACACATTGTTGCTGGCTAAGGTATAGGATGACGGAGAACCTGAGCCTTTCCCTAAGTGTTCCTGCAACATTCTAACCAGCTTGAATGAAGCCACCAGGATACTTAGAAAACTTCTTTATTATATTACTTTTTTAGTTCAGAATCTTGCACTGAAATGTTGTGTTCTCATTACACCTTCTGGTAGAAAGCAATTAAAGAAGATTACTACGAAGGAATATGTGTCTGTAGTGTATTTAGAGTTCTCCATTGTTCCTCTTTGCCCATTGGTCAAGACAATTCTGTTGTCCTTGTTTGCTGTCCCAGTTATTTCTGTGACAATCTTTCAGATTCCTGTTGTAATCAACCTAGTAATTTTAAAGAATTATTATAAAACATGGGGTTTTTTGTTTTGTTTTTAAGTTTTCTTCTCCTTCCTTCACCCAACCTCCTAAGGTCAAAGAAAGGTCTCTTCTGTGAAGATTAAAATACTCTTTCGGATACAGTTATCTTCAATATTGGCAAACTGGTAAAATCAGCTGTGAAGATACGTTGCTATTTTGAAATGTTTCTTTTGCAATGTGAAGATAAATCATTTTGTATAAAGAATTTGTACCTAATATAGTCGTCTTAGTTTGCCCCGGTCTGAAATGAGACTTCTTGTTGATGTTCCTTGTCTCAAATTCATCTAAGGCTTGCGTGAAGAACCATCTGTAGTACAGCCTTTCTCAGTAAACGTAGCTTAAGGAGCTCATGCTATGTGCCATGCTCCATTGAGGAACTAATTCTATGGCTCAGTGATGGTACAGTAACAGTTTACTGCCTAAAAGAAAAGAAACAAAACCTGAACCAATAATATCATTTTAGAATACAAAATATTCACTGGAATTCACCATATTTAAAAAAAAAAACCCAACAAACTAACAACTCCAACAACAACTCCACCTTATGAAAAAGCATACTTTGATTATTTAGGGTTTGTCTTAATGTCTACTTACCAGCAGAAGTGGAAAACCTTGGCCTTGCATATTTCACAACCTATTCTTTTCTGAAGGGTCAGCTTCTTTAAGAACAGGTTAGTTTAGATCACTCTTACACACACACAAAAAAAATACTAGTCATTATAATGTCCCATTTTCTGGTTATATTGCATGTAGATGTGGCACTTCATGATGTGTCTTAGTAGGTGTGGTGGTGTTGGGCTGATGGTTGGACTTGGTGGTCTTGGAGGTCTTTTCCAGCCTTAATGATTCTATGGTTCAGGTCTGCAGGATAAACTTTTAGATGGTTTGTTGGTTTAAGAAAAAAAAGGAGGGGGAGGTGAAACACCTCACATGCCCTTTTCTGTAGTAACATCAAACAGCAGTTTTCCTGGGAGGCACCATCTTTTTCGTAATGCTTATAAGCAAGAAGTTGGTGGTCTTTAGCTTTACCTTAAACAGTCATTCCAGGAGCAGGTATTTATACTGGTATTTAGTGTTTGGTTTGAACAACAGCAGTTTAGAATTCAGAAGGGAATGCTTGTTGTAAACAAAGACAATGTGGTCTTATGGTATTGTAAAATACAACTGTGCTGGCTTTTATCATTCTCTTCTAGCACATCGGACTGGTTTCCAAAGTGCAGTGCCAAAGGGCTGGTGGTAACTAGTTTTTGCACTAGATTAGCCCTTCATCCCCTTCTACATGTGCTATAGCTGAATGTTACCGTGCTGTAGCAGCGCCAGCCGAAGTGAATGTGTGCCAGTTTACAAGCCAGGATACTAACCGGGTCACTGTAAATACAAACTGAATTGAATATGTAAACTGCAATGGAGAGAATCTGGCACACGTTCATTTTGCCAGCCCTGCTACGAGATAGTGAGTTTCAGCACAGATGCACCATGACCAGCTGGGAGCAGTAGCAACTTATTATGAAAGACTCCTTTTTAAAAAAAAAATAAAAAAAAAAATCCCCCAACAATAATAACAGCCCACCAAAAAATCATAGCCATACATACAATATACATTTTTCAGAAATTGATACCTATGTATTTAATAATGGAGTCAGCAGCCAAGTATTTCCATGCACAGTGGTGTGTGTTTGCAGCTCATGCAGGGGACTTTTAAACTTGTCTAAGTTCAAGGACTATATAACTTCTCTTCAAGACTTAGGGGAGAAGGGTAAGCTTATGTGTATCATGCCAGTGATTATTGGATTAGGAAATCCATAATGTGTTTAATTAAAATAAGAAAAAAAAGCATTGTGTAGGGGGAATTGGATGGTGTCTTAAGTATTATACATTGTGGGTATTAGTGTAACTTCTGAAATAGGTTTATGGCTGCTATGTTAAACTTTGCTTTTCAGAAATCCTGAAAGCAGAAAACTGGATAAGATTGTTCCCCAGTAAAAGCAGCAGCAGAACTGCTGGGCTGCTAATCCCTCGTAGTGGTGACAGAATACTGCAGAGTGCTGCCTTTTTTAATACACTAAGGGTGGGGAAATACCATTAATCTATGGGTTTTGCATCAGTGATAGAAGATGCTCCCTTTATTCAGACGTGTGTTCAAGTTATGTTGGCTTATGTTTATTACTGCAGACAAGGTCGCATTTATGGATGCTGCCTCTGGAAACAGGTAGAACTTTCTTCAGAAGGTGCTGCAAGCTGTTGGAGTATTGGAGTTAGTGTTCATTATGTTTAATAATGGAAGTAGCATTTTTCTTCTAGAGATGCCGTTGTTTACCTTGAAGTTTGCAATTTTACAGGAGAAAATTGATTTCCCAATTAAATAATCTTTACTGAATGACAGCTGGCATTTCTCAAATCTATGGATGCATCATCTTTATAGCTCTAGCCTGGCTTGTATTTCAAAGGGTTTCTTGTTATGTCTTATGCTTTTCTGGTGATGCATACTTTGACAATTCTCTTATTATTTCTATTTCTACAAAACTAGAATGGCCTAAAACTCTTAACAAACATTAGGGAGGCTCGATATTTAACCTGGTACTGTTTATCTGCCACTTTTACTAAAATATCTTCTTTGTTTATGGTAAAATTCTTCAAAATTGCATTTAAGTGATAATTAGAAATTTTCTTTAAAAAGTGCAATGTGGAGAATGAACTTTGTATTTTTAAACCAAAAACAATGCCAGAACTGATGAGTATATTCAGGTTTGTAAATATATATTGATATGCAGCATTATATGTACATGAGCAGTGTCAGTCCTATTGAGACTTCAACTGAAATTTTGTGCTACCTTTTTTTTAAAAAAAGATATCTAAGAACAAAATAGTGCCTGTATATAGTGAAAACAAGCAAAAGTTTATAGAATGTTTACTTGATAAAGGCTGGGTAAGAGCCAAGCAAATAATGGTAGGCTGACTAGAACTCTTATTGTAATTGATGTAAAGTTGTGGAAAGCTGTTTTTCCATCTAGTAATCCGTTACTAAGAGATTACTCTTTCTGGAAGTATTTGCACACATCTACTAAAAAGCTGCCAAAATTAATAGATCATGAAATATGTTTTCAGATCCCCAGTTCCTTAAACTCTTCATTTGGCACCTTGTTTTGAATCTGATTTAGTACCTAAGAGTATTGCTTCTTGCTCTTTTGGGATCCATTTTATGGAATGTCCATACTGAAATAGTATGTTCAGCTGGGGAAGGAATCACTAACTGGCAAGTAAATGCATCCCTGATGTGCTCTGCCTGTAGAAGGGCTTGGACAAACATAATTCATGTTGCATTGAATTGGGTTATTTTGTGACTGTAGCACTATGTAGCGATACCAAAACTAGGNCACCTTGTTTTGAATCTGATTTAGTACCTAAGAGTATTGCTTCTTGCTCTTTTGGGATCCATTTTATGGAATGTCCATACTGAAATAGTATGTTCAGCTGGGGAAGGAATCACTAACTGGCAAGTAAATGCATCCCTGATGTGCTCTGCCTGTAGAAGGACTTGGACAAACATAATTCATTTTGCACTGAATTGGATTATTTTGTGACTCTAGCACTGTAGCGATACCAAAACTAGATTTGAGTTAGAAGCAGGGCATATTTGCTTGCAACAAGATGCATTTCCAAGCTAATAAAGGCAGAGTGAATACTGTAGCACCCATTTTCAGCATGATGATTTTAAAGCAAAAATGTTGATTTCTTTTCCTAGCCTCACTTTTTTTGCCACTTGACTGTTGTATATGATGATCCAATGAGGATCTCAGCACAAAGTAACTTGCCATGATTAGTGTAGGTTAAAGAGGCATCACAAATCTGAAAAACAGCCACAGAACAGAAGTTCATTAAGTTTAAGAACTGATATTCAGGCCATGAGGCTGGAAAACCAAAATCCAAATTTTTGGCTGCCTTTCTGCCACACTCAGCCCTACCTGAAGTATTTGCAAGAAGTATCAGTAAAACTACTTTTGTATTGTTTAAAACTTACCAGCTGTGTCAATCAGTGTTTTCTGTTTGGAGTGTCATCACTGGTGTGTTCTGCAAGCATACAATTTGTTGAGATTGTTACCTTTAAAACCAATTTTTTTATGCTTTAGTGATGATTGGAAACCAACTTTTTATAGTGCTAGCTAGGTGATTACATATATATATTTATGTGTTGAATAATGTTTGATGTTTTTGTCGCAAGACTAGGGAAGTTGTTTTTTTTCTTTCCTTCAGTAAATTTCACAAATCCTTCTCTAAAGAAACGTTTGTCATTGGACCTCAAGACTGGCTAGATGCTACTGAAACCTTACAGCAGATCTTTTGCATTACATAGTGCGATTTGTTCTAAAACATGAGTTCCTACACAGAACCTGTGGGTATTTAGAGCAATAACGTCTATTGTCTGTTGACACAAATTTTGTCCATAAAGGTACATGTGATACATCTTCACTATAGAACTATGCTCAAAACTAATGTTATCATAATTGGTTTTGGTACAGTCCCTGGTTTTGCATGTATAATATTGAAAATGTAACTCCTATGTCCATCTGTGGCAGAAGAAAGCATGTGAGTTAAGGTTAAGAAGTAATCACGTAGACTGCAGAGGTATTTAAACAATTTTGGTTGTATGCATCAGTCCTCTTCCTAATAAAACCAGTTTTTGTAGCAGGTTTAAGAAGCTTTTAACTTAATATTGTATTTACACTGCAGTCCTTTGTAAGCACAGAATGGTTAATATATTTTGAAATAAAATGCTGGTAATACAAAGAAAACTGAGTTTGATTTGAATGATGGCATCTTTGGAATTAGCTATAAATGCATCAGTTAACCTGATGAAATAACAGGACTGCTGGAGACAAAGTACAAATGTGGCAGTGGATCTGCAGTCCCTGTGTGTAAACTATTTCACGGAAAGAAGGCATACTTCTCTCTTTTTTTTACCTTCACATTTGCCATGGGGTAAGAAAGGATGTGTGACTCAATAGGGACTGTGATTCAGCTTGCTGTGCTGCCTGCAGTAACGCAACTATCGCATCCAGACCCTACAAAAGCTTGCATTTGGCAGCTGTAGGCAATTCAAATTACTTTTCTTATGGCTTACTCTCTGAAATGGAAATGGTTGTTTAGTGTCTAAGCATAACTTTAGATCACTTCACTGACTATAGAGCAAAAGTGGTCAAATCCTCCCTGCATGACTGCTCACACCTTTAAAAAAGGGATGTGGCTGATCCACTTTTCATCCCTATCACCATTCTGTGACCAGACTCATTGCCTTGAAGTAGTTTATACAGCACAGCCAATTTTAGCTAATATCTCTTTACTTCTCTGGAGAGATCAAACACCCTTTAGTTTATGTGCATAGGAGGTGGGGTTTTAACAATTGATGCTAATAATATAATTATATTTTTTTAATTGAGGCAAGTGTTCCAAGATCATCAGAATTTGTTTTTAAGTTGGAAGCAAGACAAATGCTTCTGTAATCAGCCCCAAGTATTTATTTATTCTTACCTTTGACTGAAGTTTAAATCCTTTGACATAGATTTGTATCAAACAATCAATAGCTTTCTTCTGCTGTCCCAAATTAAAAATTGCTGTATGCTAATTACTTTTCACAAGGAAGTACCTGTTTCACGTCATAGCAAGTAGTTCCTTTTTGGTTTTTTTTTTTCCCCTTTACATGGTAAAATTTGAAATTACAGTATTAATACTGCCATTATTTCTGCTGTGATAGATCATGATGGCTTCTTCGAGGATCCAGTTCTGCTTCTCTGAAGTTCTGAGCTTGCATAACTCTCAAGCATTTTGGTCAAGTTGTTTGATGCAAGCTGGTTGAAGGAAAACACAAGAAATGCATTTCACACGTGTGCAATGGCTGGAAACAGCTCATTTGTGGCTCTGCTCAACTAAAGAGGGGCCCATTCCTGAAAGATACAACCTGCCACAGGGGATACTGATTTGGAGGCTGCAGAGGAGTGAATAGGTTCGTGTCAGGCTGAAACAATCTGTCTTAAGTGAACAGAACCTCACTGTTCTAGGCCCTCCAGAGTTCTGTCTTTTCATACGTTGCATGGGTTTCTGCTGCCTTGGAGCAGAAATGAGCAGAGAAAGAGATAGGATGGGAGCCATGAAGAAAAGGAATAATACAATTTTTTGTTTCCCAAATTCCCCTACTCAGGTCTTTTAAGATCCTTATTTTATGTTCTTAATTTGTGCTGTGTTCCCCAGTAGGAACATCGGCATAGGAATGTAATCTACGAGCACAGACCAAAGCTGAGAATATATGAGTAGCACTGAGACCTGGGTATCTATCTGGAAATGCCTGGAAGCAGCAACAAGTATTGAAAGCTGCTTATGGAGACATTGCCCTCACTGTCACCCCATCCAAACTCTGTTCATGACCACATGCAAGAGAGCAGATATTCTGTCTGTCAGTAATACTGCATCATTCCCCTGTGTGGTACATGTCTAAAATACAACATATTAGATTCTTCCACTGGTTTTGCACCATTCTTTCTGTTGTAGTAACAGCTATTCAAATCTCCTTCCATTTCCTCAGCTGGTTCTCCCTTCAATATAGCTCGCTTTTAAAAACTGAAGGCATATGTAATGCATATGAATGCTGGAGGTCAGATATGTACCAACAGCTGCATAGGGTAGGTATTGTCGTTTGGTTTTTTTTCCTTGCAGACCTAGATCTATGCACACTTTTGCATTCTTTCTTCACAAATCCTTATGCCTTAGATAACTAAATCAGGCTCTCTGCTCCGATTTCTGCCTTTCTTACCAGAATCTAACCTTTTTTATTAATATAAAAATAAAGTTGTCATGGGCAAACACCTACTTTTATTAACTTAAGATGAATGGCAGAGAAGACACCATTGTGAAAAAAAATTGTAAGAACCTTTTGTGTTCTCATAATTTGCTGGTATCCTTCAGCTGACGTTGTCTGAAAAGTTTTAGGGAAACTCACCCATATTCTTGGCTGGCATGACTTAAGGCCTTCTTGGTTTTTATTATGGGAGAAAGAAAGTTTAAGTGTAAACCTTTGCATAACCCTTCTAGGCCCATCCTCTTGTTGCTGACTACATGCTGTGATTGCTCTGAGAACTGGAGAGAGGTTAGATCGAAAGTTTTGCATCTTATCTGTGTTTCTCAGTTTTCTGAAATTAAAATTCTTTTCGTTGTCAGGGTTGTGAAAATGATTTGGCTTGTTTAGAAAAAGCATACTTTGGTAATTTTGCATTGTTTGAACTTTAGCAGTTTCTTGGGGCATTCATGTTAAACTGATAAGTCAAAGTTGCTGCCCCCAGCCTGGGATTAATGGATGAAAGGCTGAGAGGATTTGATATGAAGATTTAGAAATTAGTGAATAAGTAATGGTACAAAAACTTAAATGATTGCTAGATTACAAAGAAGCACAATGGCGAAGAAGAAACAACAAAGCTGGTGAAGGGGCTGGAGAACTAGTCTTACAAGAGGCAGCTGAGGGAGCTGGGGTTGTTTAGCCTGAAGAGGAGGCTGAGGGGAGACCTTATTGCTCTCTATATCTACCTGGAAGGAGGTTGTAGAGAGAATGGAGCTGGCCTTTTTTTCCAAGTGAGAGGTAATGGGACAAGGGGGAATGGCCTCAAGATGCCCCAGGGGAGGTTCAGACTGCACATCAGTAAAAAAATTTTCACAGAAAGGGTCACTGGGCACTGGCAGAGGCTGCCCAAGGAGGTGGTTGAGTCACCTTCCCTGGAGGTGTTTAAAAATGGGTGGAGGAGGTGCTCAAGGACATGGTTTAGCAGCAAATAGGAATGGTGGGATGTGGTGATCTAAGAGGTCTTATCCAACCTAGTGACTCAATGATTCTAAGTATTTCCATATACATTAACCTCTGTTTTACTAACAGAAGTAACCAACCTGTTAGAACTGAAATAAGTTATCTTTTCTAAGATAACACAATAATTGTTTATATTTTTAATAATTCATATTTAAAGGTGACTTTATCCAGGTAAGTTTATCAAACTAGGGGAATTGTCAAGAAAAGGTATACCCTCAGTATCTTTAGAACTCAGATTAATGATGGCAAAGTTAGGAAATGGCAACTCTGCCAGCCAGAACCATCCCAGGGATTTTGGCATTGGATTGGTGACAGGAAGGCTTTGTAGGCTAAATATAAGACGTGTGACTTGGGTGTCAAGGCGTAGTAGTTCCTGAACAGTGTCTATATACAGGTCTGTGGATCTCAGACTCAATGTGAATGAACAGTGTGCTCAGCAGCACAGGTGGCTAACAGGATGAGGGGGTGTATCAAGAAGGGGACCATCAGCAGCGATGAAGAGATCTCACTCAGTACTTGTCAGGCCATATCTGGAGTACTGCATCCAGCTCAGGTTGCTGCTATAGGAAAAAACCATGCAGAGAAGGCCCACTGAGATGATCAGAGGACTAGAAAACCTTCCATACAAAGAAAGGCCGAGAGAGCTGGGTTTATCCAGCCTTGAGAAGGCTTAAGGGAGACCTTGCACCATATACTAGTACCTAAAGAATGTCTAGGAAGAGGATGGAGACTCCCTTTTCATGAGATGTCACATAGAAAAGACAAGGAATAATGAGTATAAGTTACTCCTGGGGAGATTGCAACTGGAGTCCAGAAGAAAATTTTTCACCATGAGAACATTTAAACATGGGAACAATCTCCTGAGGGAAGTGGTAGATTCCTCCGCATTGGGCACTTTTAAGGCTCAACTTGATAGGGTTCCAGGCCATCTCATTTGAACAATAAATCACCTAAAACATTGGTCCAGATGATCCCTGAGGTTCCTTCAAACCTGGCATCCTATGATTTATTATTTTATGTTTGTTGGTTGGGAGTTTGCTGCAGTATTTTGTGACAAGAGGGATTTTGGTCTTCATAGTATGAATTTCGAAGACTATGTGTCATGGGCTTCTGTTACAAGATTTTGCTTTTTTGCTTAAATGTGATGGGTTTAAAAAACAGTGTGTATGATTCAGAAAAGGGATTTGGATGTTTTTTAATCAAAGGAAATAGTTGCTTAGATCCCTGGCAAAGAAAGGTCCTGAAAAAATGATCATTCCCTGAGGTGTTCTAGAACTTTTTCTTCGTCAAGAGAATCCAGTTCTACTAATTTCAATTAAATCAGGTAAAAATCATACTTTCCTGTTCAGATGTATGAGTAAAAAAAACTATAAACAGTGTATATATCCTCACTATAATCCCCATTAGGAAGCAGCAATGTCTGACTTTCCTTGCATAATATTTTTTTTTCCTTTTTTTTAAAGTTGTTAATCTACAGAAATTTTCAAAGAAATACTGTTCTATAGGAGCAAGGCTGCTTGCTGGCTCTTCTACTGTAGACTTTCATGAACTGAGACAGTTGCAGGGGAATTCAGAATCTTACACCCTGGGAATGTCAAATATTTTCATGTATGCTTCTTGGTGGGCTGCAGCTGATATGTGATTAAGTTTATTTCCTTGCTTTCTGAAATACAGTTTGTAGATAGTCGTAGCTAGACTACCACTGCTGTCCTGTTGCCATTGTTTTAGAGGTGGTTAGTCTACTCCCATATTGGGTACATTCTGAAAAATCATAAGCTGCCTGTACACTGTAAAGCGAATTTCTTTGTGGAGATTTAAATGAAAGATTTTTTTGTCTCAGTGATGAAATAAATTTGATTTCCTCTTTGAAGTATTGCCAATTATTTCAAATTGATGAAATCCTATATGTTTTCCAGCCCTTTTTATCTCAGAAAGTGCCAGCCTTATGTATTCCTAATAAAACTACGGAGTTGGCAATTAATTTGAACTCTCTGCTTACCATCACCACTTGTTTACAAGCATTAAAAGTGCTTGCCTTCAGAACACTTCTGCTATCTTATGAGAGCAAATTAATGTCCTGTGGTGACAAAAACTTCCAATATATTTATCTTCTTGTCAGAACGAACTACCTTGCTCTGGTACTTATTAAGTAGCTAAATGGAAATTTCTCAGTACCTGTATAAGAACATTAGATTTGCCTGTGCACTTTCCAGTGTTGTTACTCTCTTTTTCTCTCAGGAATAAATATTTGAAGAAAACTATTCCGAGGTTAAGTTCTCCCAGCTGTGAAAAATTCACTGTATCCATGGACACAGAGCAACTCCCTCTTATAAACAGCAGCTTATTTCTACAGTGATGTCCTATATTTTAAAGTAGAAGTGCTCTGCATGTTCATATTAATTAAATAAAATACGAAAAGTAATTATTATTCTAAACTGAAATGATTGATAAAGGGGATTCTTGTCTTCTGGGCAGTCATGCACATGGAAGAGCTTGCCTAAGGAAATACTTTTGTTTTGATTGACCATGAACAATTTTGTTGACCTTTTAGACTCCTGTGAGAGCTATCAAGCACCATGTCAAAATAACATCAAGATTAAAAAATTGGTAACATACATGAAAACTAGATGGAATATACACTAGTCAAGTGACTGTCGAAATTATACCTGAGAGTACTTGTTCTAGAAAGCACTGCAGTGTGTTCCTGTGGAAAATTGTTCTTGGTCTATCACAATATTATCTGGCCACCAGGACTAGGCAACTGATTGTCCCTCTGTAATCAGCACTGGTGAGACCACTCCTTGAATAATGTCTTCAGTTTTGAATCCCTCACTACAGAAAGACCTTGAGGTGCTAGAGCACATCTAAGTAACACCAGCAACAAAGCTGGTGAGGATTCTAGAGAACAAGTTGTATGAGGAGCAGCTTAGGGAACTGGCATTATTTAACCTAGAGAAAAGGAGGCTGACAGGAGATTTTATCAATCCCTACAGCAACCTGAAAGAAGGTTGTAGTGAGGCAGATGTTGGTCTCTTCCCCCAAGTAACAGGTGATAGGACAAGAGGAAAGGGCCTCAGGTTGTACTGGTGGAGGTTTAGATGGGATATTAGGAATAATGTCTTCACTGAAAGGACTATCAAGCACTGCAACAGGCTGCCCAGGGAGGTGGTTGAGTCACCATCCCTGGAGGTGTTTGGAATAGGGGTAGTTGTGCTGCTTCAACATATGGCCTAGGGGGTATATTGGTAGTGTTAGATTTACAGTTAGACTTGATGATCTTAAAGGCCTTTTCAATCTAAATGATTCTATGATTCTATGTATATCAAGATAGAAAGAAAGGTAGTAATTATTTGAGAGTTAAATATTTGAGAGTTTATGAGGATTATGTTTTGGAAGTCAATGCTGCCTTATAGCATTTATGATTCAGCTGGTTCAGCTTAGGTGTCTCACAGGATGAAAATTCCTGGTGTTGAATGATGGTTAGTTAAAACAAATATGATCCTTGGATATGTAGAAAAGATAGCACCAGTTATGTCTATGACATTAGTAGGAGAACTGAGAAAATAATTGGGCTAGTCCTGATGCTCGTACATTGAAATTGTGTTGGATAGTAGAAAAGGTTCTGAAACAAGAGAAAAGGGTGATTGAAGGTCCTCCTTTAAAGCAGAAAAACCAGAAAAAATGTCAGTATCAGATGGCTGGAAGCTGACTCTAAACAAATTTGGACTGGAGTTAAGACACATGTTTTAACACTAATTAAGCAATGGAAAAATCTCAGTGATTAAGGTATTAATCATCCTTTATGATTTAAAATAATACATTACATTGAGTTGCTGAATTAAAAATTTCTATCACCTCTGTTGTGTAGGATGGAAAAATACGGGCTAGAACAATCACTTTGTCACAAAACTCTGTGACTGTGAATGGGGAATGTTTCATTCTGGTAATCTCCCTCATGTACTTGAAGCATCTGTAGTTGTCTGCAAGGTAAGCAAGGCCTGCTGCCTCGGCAGCTTTGAGATCAGCACCTGAAATTTCATGATACTTCCTTGCATTCTACTGATCCCTGTGCTTTAATGTATCTTTTTATTATAACACAAAAATAGATGCTGCAAAAAGGCATTTTACTGAAGATTTAGGAGTGGAAACAGGTCCCCGAGTCATGCCAAAGACATACATTTTTTACTTCTGTGTAGCTTTACTTTGATGTTTTCTTGTTGACTTTTATGTTTTCCCGATAAATATCTTTGATTTGAGTGAAAAAACATTCTGCTTTTTCTGTCTTGGTTTAAAAAAAAATGATCACTTGCCTTGATCTCTCCTAACAGTTACGTTTGTTGCTTGCAGTGCTGAAGAATGCTTTCAGGTTTCCTGGATGCTTAGGTGCTTCTTCATTTTCTTCTATAGTCAGTACATTTCCTAGAATGACTTGTAGTGTTCACCAATCCTCCTAGAAATAATTGCTCTTTAGAGAAGAAGCAGTCATCTAACCCATAATGCTCTAGGGTGCACAAGAATGACCTTGTAGCTTTGCTGAATTGATTAAAGTATAGGAAAGTCCCACTAGCATAAACATTTTTTTTGTTGGCTTTGGATTTTTCTCCCAGAAAACTAGTTCAGAAGAAGAATGGGGTAAACTGTTGCTGGCTATGGCAGCTTTATCACAGTTAAGTGACACTGGGATGTTGGCTCTGTATTTGTGAAGAGACTGACTCTCTTCACGTACTGTTTGCGTACACATTGAGCAAGACTTGTGACTTCAATTCTTATCTTAGAATAATTTTTCCCTCATAACTGAAGTATTTTACAAAAAAATAATAATACCAGAACACTTTTGCTGATGCATGGAGTCCTTAATGGAAAAAGATGGATATTGCTGCCGCCAGACAGTTCTTTTTCTTTTATTTCTTTCCAGATAAGAATTTTTGGGTAATCTGTTAACAGCACATCTCAGCCTACTGAGACTTGAGAGAGTAATTGTTTATTATTCATAGATAAAATGAGGTAGTAAGTAATTCTGTGTGAGATAAAGAGTGTTAAGATTGTATGACTGTGATTTCATTGCAAACAGGTGTTTAATCAGGTACTTCAGTGGCATCTGAGTCAAACCAATGTACTGAGTGGTTTCTGAAGAATTCCAGAAGTGCAGTGGTAGAAGGGATCAGGAATTTTGGTTTCCTACGTGCTGTATGTGTTTGCAGGATACATCATGTGTTCACTGCATCTGCGTGTACCTGCTACCACCAAACCTGCTTTATTTGAAGCAGACTTTGCTTTCTTTTCACACCTAACCTTCCTTCCACACCTAGCCACCTCCAAGTTCCAGGATGGTGTTGCTCTCTCCCTGATGTGTGGTAGGTGACACTCTTCTCCCCTCCCAGTGTCTGGGGCCACAGCTGGAGACAGCAAGGTGAGCAGAACCTTTGCAAGGACTCACCAGCCAGACTCACCCACTCAGAGAAGATGTAAAGCCTCAAAGCACCCCCTCTACCCTCCTGGCCACTTGTACTGCCTGAACTAATTGACTAGTTTATTTTCTAATTAGCTCTCAGTTAGACTCACTTGATTAAATCTTTTCAGGTTTGTGTAATGCTCCCTCCCTCTTTTTTTTGTTTTTGGGGTTTTTTTTTAAGAAATAATTCATGGCATTTTGAGTATGGGCTGTGGGAAGGCGGATCCTGCAGGGGTGAGGCTGCTTGAAGGTGAGGGCACAGGGCTGCCTTGTGTCCTCTGGCTACTGAGTTTCCTTGTGGTGCTGTGAAATAAGAGCAGCCAGTGGGAAGTGGCCATGCCATGCTGAATCTTGTCTAGATTCATCTTCTGGCTCAGCAGGTACCCTTGTGACTTCTGTGGGCTTGCTAAATGCGTATGGCAGCTCTGAACTATCGAATATCCTTTCTTTCCCACTGTGGATTGCATTTAGAGCTGCTTTTTCCCACTGAAAGACTAAAAAGCAGTCATGGCTGTGCTGGTAGTTCTGGCAGTCTGGCTACACACAGGATTTCCTCGGGCTCTGTCAGAGATTTGAAATTTTGAGCCCTCATTTAGATTATTGTTGATGTTAATTATACTTTGGGGTTTCTTCTTTTCTTTTCCAGGCAACCCTTTGCTTTTGCTTGCCAAGTAGGCAAAAAAGAATTGACAAGTAAGGGAAGCTGTCGTGTGTGTGTTAGTACACAGCCACACAGAGACATTGAATGGAGGCACAGGCAAAAAGTCAGATCTGGAAAGGAAACTGAGGTATATATGCCAACTATCACAATTGCAGCAATGAACTACTGAGTTCATTTTAATCTTCAAGGCAACTAAAGTTCCTAAGATTACTGTTTTCATTACCATATTACCCCAAATATGTTCCTGTAAGCCCAGGGAACAGGGGCAATGACAGATCCAGGTAGTTTTTCAGTGTATTGCTATAGTGGTTGTTGAGCATGACAGAGAGCCCCTGCATATAGCTTCATACTTAAATGATGGTCTAAGGCAGATTCTGAAGAAAGAAGAGCATTCCAAGACTGTGCTTGCTTTACCTCTCCTTGATAATTTTAACCTATACTAATATTGCATGATCAAATAAAGGAGTTAAAATATGCCGGTCTGGAACTTAGGGAGAGGAATACTGACATATTACAAACAAACAAACTCATTAAAGAGTATCTTCCTTTTCAGGCCAGCCTGGAACCATACCCAAAAAAAGTCTTTAGGCAAACTGTTTGACAAAAATTAATCAGTAACTAAGTATGAATAGTTACGTGTGTTCTGTGGAGTAACTTGTAAACAATGGCTGTAGGCACAGCGTATGATTAGTGCAACGGTTACTATAAAATATTATGAAGTGATTGGATCTAGAGAAATAGGCATAGACTTCAATTAAAAAAATGATGCTAGAGATGTGATAAGAATTCTCTTAAAGTTTGTGTTTAATATGCACAGTTCTTGCTGTCAGTCAGTATTATCACTTTCTGATAACGTTAATCAAATGCTTACTTGGTTTGTCGCTATGTTGTATTTTTCTTCTTAACAGAACTGTGCTGCCAGGGAAACCAACATCATCTTGGAAGTGAAAAGATATGAGAACAGTGAAGCAACAAATAGGCTTTGAACTTTGTAAATTGAAGTATTTTTTCATAAGTTGTTGCTACCAATCCTATTCTTAGCTTACAAATAGATGATTTGGAAACAAAAATTGAGTTGAATATGCTGTTTGTTATAGTAGTTTACCAAGCTAGGAATTTCCAAGTCTACCATTTATGTAATATACTTCTTTAATCCAAAATATTTTGTAAAATAGGGACACAGCAGTGGCCTTAGAAAATAAATGTTCCTTTGGTTCAGAAGTGTGGTTTGCAAAACTGGCCTCCCTGCATCCTTCCAACAAACAGTGACTCTGAAGGAAAAGATTCTGATATGAAGTGTGTTTATCTCATTACTTGCTGTTCTGTGATAAACTGTATTATCTTTCTAGTGTGTACTATAACTATAAATACCTTGGGAAAAATGTGTTGTATTTGCATATATTACAGTTTTATCTCATAGGCACTTGATAAATACATAATAATCTCATGATCTCCAGTGAGAGCAAATGGTTTCATCCAGGGAACAGATGAGTATCCTATACACATCAGGTGCAATTACTGCTTAACTCTTAAGCCAACAGTATTGGAGAAACTGCTACTTCCAGTGGATTATTTCAGAATTTAGTACTCAGTGCTGTCAACAGATGTACGCTGTTGTTAAACAGGTCTGTTATTTTTTGTGGAAGATATCTATATTGATTTACTTTGCCTTAGCAGAAACCTGGAATTCAGGTTGTCGTCTGATGCGTAATCAACATCAGAAAGTAAGGGCCACTTGAATGCTGGCATGCATTTGAGTAATTTTTTCAGTTTCTTTCTTAATAAAAATATTCTAAAAAATCTAAACTACGGCTTTTATGTATATAATGGAGGTGGCAGCTGTTCAGTTTCCTCTTATACACCTTTTCATATAGTCAACATACATTTACTTGCTAGTTGAACATATCTATACTCTACGTTGTACATTTTTCATAGAAAATGTGACTCTGCTGCCAGTTTCATTCTCGAATCTGTCAAGAAAGGGTATCTAACTGTTAAAGTTCTCACTGGATTTTCAGATGGTGGTGTAAGTTTTTACTGTTCTGGTTTGGATTGTCTTGTCTGTGGCCAAAAGAAAGGAAGAGATGGAAAGGAGAGAAGACATATGAGCTACATAGTAGGTGGTTTCGAATGGTACAGGAAAGTTTCCTTTTGAGAAGTATACTATCCAGTTACTTTTGGAGGACTTAGCTGCATCCCAAGGGAGGCAAGTGGTTTAGTTGGATTTATAACACAGAAATGTAAATGGCAACATTGATCATTTGTTTGTATGTATCCTTAAAGAAAGATCCACTTGTGATAAGGAAGTGTGCTCTACAACTGTTAGTTTTTCTAACGCTGTGACGAGTCCTAGCCTATGCTTGAGCCTAGCCGTAGGGTAGAGGTACTGTGTAAATAGGTGCTTTAAAGGCAGGCTACAGATTTTGGCTTCTGTCTCTAAAATGAATTCAAGCGGTAGAGAAATTCTGTAGCTAGACCTCAGCTTATTTAATGACTGGATTTTAGGGGGAGGCCAGGGATGTAAATACTGCCTTTTTACTCAGTCTCTGATTCTAGTTACCGTGGAGTTGTCTGATAGCCACACTGTCAAGGTCAAGTGCTCAGGCATGGGATTGAGTTGTGACATTTCTGCGTGTCTCCACGTGTGCTCTTAGCCCAGGGTAAATGAGAGGGAAGTTGATTTAGTAAAGGATTTTTCAGCAGAGTTGCCTTACCTTGCATTTTCCCTGGTATTAGAACATGGCTATCACCTATTTTTAGTGCTCATAGAACCATGGTAAAGCGGTTGCATGTCTGAGCCCTAAGGTGCCACCTCTGGAAAAGACAGAAAAATACATTTTGTATGCATAGCAAAGCACAGAAATGTAACTGCTTTATGCTGTAACTTTGCATTATAATTTCTATTTTAGCAGGAATTAAGGGTAAATATTAAGAAACTGCTGGACTTACATTATAATAACAATTAATTTTTAAAAGTGCAAAAATATAAAAATGCTGACTTATCCAAATATTGTTTGCAATGTTCCCCACGAAGTCTAAATGCTGTTATTTAGAAACTGTGTGGTATACTCTGTGAGAGCTAACAGGGAACAACTAATATATGTCCTTTGTGATAATCTTGAGGTCTCAGTAATGTTTTCAGAAATGGTAGAATTCAACCAGTACTTCAGCCAAGGGCTGTTCTCTGGTGCAGGAAAACGGAACATCCAATTGAATTGAGTAATAATTTCTCTCGGTTTCATCTTGTGTTGTTGTGCTGCTGCAAGAGATCCAATGCCAACAGTGATCAGATGAATTTTTTTTTTATCCTTTGCAATGAAATAAACAAGAAAACATTATTTTAACATTAAGTACGTTTATCAAAAATAATAAAGCATTTTTTTTAATTGGATGACCAAAGAGCTGGAGGGCAGTGCACAAGGAATATCATAGCTATTGTGTATCTGTGCCTGCATGGCAGAGAAATTAAAGAATTTCTTCAGCTTTAGCTGAAAAATCTAAAGTAATAATTACATCTGGGTGTTTATCAAACACTCACATTTTTTTCCCATTTTGGAGCATGCAACTAGTGCATACAACCAGCTATCCCTCTGAATCAGTGTAATGAAGAGCTTATATTTAAATTGTAAGAAAGCAATTTGCTGTTTTGAAACCCAGTTACATGCTGCCTGATGAAATGTCAACCAAAACGGAATTCAGCCCTGGTGTTTCAGTTTCCTGATGGCTGATATGGCAGAAATTAGACTGCTGATAAAGGCAATCTAAACTTCAGGCAAGGTCTGTCCACAGTTAATCCTATTTCTTGTCACACACCTTCAGAGCAGTGATAGACCATGATCTTCAGAACTGAAGGTCTGAGCATGCTGGAAGAACCTGGCACACAGCTACTGCGATTGGGCACCTGACTCCCTCACACAGCCACATTCTGACTCTGTGCTTTTGTGACCACTGCTCCCAGAGGTAGAGCCTCTCTGAAAAGCCAGACGTTACAGCCTTGTGTTTCTGCATGGATTAACATGCTCTGCCTATTTCTCCCAGCTGAGCTCATGAAGCCGAATTTACAATCACACATCACCAACATCAGACTCTTCTGTCAAAATCAGAACCACCCTGATGGCAGCAGTGCTTGCAAGCTCCAGAGGAAATATTTAAACAGTTCAGATGCTGCAGCATAAAAAATTAGACACATTACTGATCACAGAGATTGTTGTTTGCTTAAGCATTCTCTTTCTTCACTTGCATTGCACTGCAGAACCACTTCCCCTTATCTTAAGCTCTTTTATTAACTGCTTCCCTAAGGAAATATTTCTTTTCACCTAAATCAATATCCACTGAAGTGGATTTAAGAATCTTAAAGGCCTTGATGCTCTCTATTAATCAGCTTGGGTAGCTAGTCTGTTAAACACACATGGTTTCAGTGGCAATTCACTTGCAAGAGTCTCTGTGCATTTATCCTGTGCCAGCTTTTAGAAGGCATCACTGGATTGTCACCATTTGTGGCAAATAATTGTTTATTAGTAACTAGGGTGTTTACCTGAAAGCTGTAGGCTTATTTCACCTATACTATTCCATCACTGTGAGACTCCTACTTACTTCTGAGGTGTTGGCATGTGCAAATAATACACACTGACTAATGGATCATCATGAAGTATTCAGCCTAAAGACCATCACAAACATTTTATGTAACGTAAACCTAATGTTTTTCTACATTTCACATGCTTCAGAGATTTCACAGAATCATAAAATAGTTGTAAGAGACCTTGAACATCAAATAGTTCTAACCCCCCTGCCATGGGCAGGGACACCTCCCATGAGACCAGGCTGCCCAAGGCCCCATCCAACCTGGTCTTGAACACCTCAGTAAAGCCTAGAGTGTTGAAATACACATGAATGACTTAACTTACATTTACAGACTCGCAGCAGTGTAGGGAAGCTGGGGGTGTTTCTTAAATTTAGCAGCTTTAATTAATTACAAAGAAAGTCTGATTAAAATAAGATTTTATTTCCACCCTCACGTATGCCCTCTCCTTCACAATGTATAGAAAGTCAAACCTTAAAGACAGTATAAATACAATTAACCTCAATTCACCTATCTGTTCCAGGAAACTGAAGTTCTTATGTATTGATCTGAATATATTTAAATGGATGGACTCCTATGTGTTTTTAATCTTTGAATACTTGTTAAACTTCTCCTAAATAGTAGATTAATTATTTACTTCAAACTTTGTACAAATTCCTGTCTGACAAGTACTCATGTGGGAGAAACTTATGTTTTAAAATTAAGGGATCCGATAATCCATTCTATATAAAACGCTCCAGGTGTGGAATGGCTACACATGGTATCAATGATACTGCCACAACAGAGGTTTGAACTCACCTAAAATTTGCAGAATTTCACATGCTTATGTTTTATGGTGCAGGTTTTGGTGGCTTTTGTTTGGTTGTTTTTCTTTTTTTTTTAATGCTCACTTAAGTTACTTAAATCTCTCAATTTCTTCTTGTATATTTTCTTATTTAAATTTTACTGAACATTTTACCATCAAATATAAAATAGCAATTCAATTGTATATAATTTGACAAAATGCATGTACATCTTTTACACTGAGAGAAAAGATTTCTTTAAATAAGAAAACAGATCTAGTATATTTATGTAGTCTTGAATACACTTTGGACTTGTATAAAAAACAACCTCTAAGTGAAGTTTAACTCATCATGAAAAGACATACTGAATAACGATTTTTGTTCTTCCACAGCAACTCATAAAAAATCCTTTAAATCCATTAACAAAAGTGTAGCATGAAATGTTTTGGGTTACATTTTTTCCCCCCCTACAGTACTACTTTTGCCCAGTTTCTCAAACGAAGCAAAAAGGAAGCCAAGAGAAGTGCATTTGTGTGCCTGATAATTTGCTGCACTTTGTAGACTCAGAACCACAGTTTGCTAGCTTTATTTCCTTCATGAGCAAAGTTCATCTTAAGAAATCCAGACCAGCTTCATCTCCCGTGCTCCACAAAGTTTTGACTGGAAAATACTGCAAAGAGCGTTTACACAGCAGCCAAACAGCACTGAAAATCTTCATATTATGCTGTAATTACTATTGTATTCACTGAACCAAATTTCCCTTAACTCATTGTTTGCACCTTGGATTCCTCCCTCTCCTTAAGGCTGAAAGCTGCTGAGCCTCACTATAAAAATAAAGGAATTTTAAGGAATTTCACAATGCTGTGAAATGAACACTTACATCACAGCTAGACGACAGCTTTGGACCCAACAGCTCATAATAATGGAAATCAAATCAGCTGAGGGAAGAAGAAAGACATTAGAGAGGTACACATATAATAAATGTTTTGAAAATTTACAGCAGGGTGGTGGTGGGGGAAATGACAAAGATGTATAAATTAGGAGAGTTTATACCATTTTTCCTGGGAGTTCCATTATATAACTTCTACTAAAGGGATATTTGTTACTTGCCCATAAAATTCTCAAAGCTAAAATCTTTACACCGAAAGCCTCAACACAAATTTAATTATCTAGACGCAACTTCAATAACTTAAAATAAGAAACAAATTATTCTTCAAATGCATTGATCTACTTCTCCACTTTGAAACCTGTTCTAAATGAAGAGTCAGCCTATCCAGTAAATAGATTAAAACAAAATAACAAAGACCTCAATTGCAAAACCAGTTTCCTACTCCAAAATTGAAACTCCCAAGGAAGGAGAAAAATATCTGGAGTGATTTTGGAATGATGATGAGTTGTGTTTCTAAGTTTTTGTGCCTTAGCATCTGAAGTGTTTTAGTACTTCACCTGGAGTTTGCAAGCACAGCTGCAATTGGGGTGACTCTGTTCTTCACAGGAAGAAGGCTGCTCACCTGTGATTACAAATTAAGCTTATTGAGTTCACCTGGGAGAAGTGGGCTGAGCATGTTAGTCTGTGCACAAACACAAGGCTGTAGTGGGTGTGTTTTTCAGAGAGGTTCTGCCTCCAGGGGCAGAGGTCATAAAAGCACAGAGTCAGAAGGTGGCTGTGTGAGGGAGTCAGGTGCTCAATGGTAGGAGTTGTGTGCTAGGTTTTCCCAGTATGCTCAGACCTTCAGTTCTGAAGATCATGGTCTATCACTGCTCTGAAGGTGTGTGACAAGAAATAGGATTAACTGTGGACAGACCTTGCCTGAAGTTTATATTGCCTTTTTCAACAACCTGGCTTCTGCCACATCAACCATCAGGATGAGGCTCTTTGCACACTGCATTTATGCTGGAATACTGGGATGACAAACGTGTTTGAAATGTGTCCTTAGGAGAGAGATATTAGCAAGCGGAGGCAAAGACAAGTGATCAGTGACAGGCTTTCTTGTGAAGAAAAGTGACTTCTCAGTTTATTGTGCCTGTATATTTAGACTTGTTTTTTAATTTGGTCTTAAGATACTTAAATTAGGGTTAAGTAATAATATAAACTTTTTCTGTCACCTCTTACATTCTGTTGCAATCTAGGCCTGTTTGACATTTTTCAGATGCAAGATGAGCACCGCCCCTGAGGCATCTTCAGTCTGCGTGGTGCAGTTGGGAAAAGTCAAAGATGTATTTGAGGAAGGTAAGAACAGCATTACTGAAAGTAGAGATAGAGGTAAGGTCAGGAGAAAGCATTTCTTTAACTCGCCTCCTTTCAGTATTGTTTGTTGGCTGTTACTCAGTGGTCTTAACATGGACTTGTTAAGAACTTTTTTGTTCTTCCCATCTTTGCTTTGCTTCCCAAACGTATTTGTCTACTGGGTGTTGTGATGGCCCCTATTCAGATCCAGATGACTTAAAGAGGTCAAGTATGTGGGATCTGAGGGAAGGTGAACTGAAGCTTGGTAGGAGAACTGTCCAAGGGCACAGCAAGGAAGGCTTCATGGGGTTGTGACTGAAAGGGGTGAGTAAAACGTGAATGCATAGGAGTATAAGAAGATTTCTGGAAGATGAGTATTGGCACACTTCTGCTGGTGTAACTGAAGGGCCTTGAATGAGTGCTTAAGGCTGAAAATGTTGCAAAATATCTTTGATAAAGGAGTTAAAGTGATGAGGTGATATGGCAGCAGTATCAGGGGAGATAATTGCTGTATGTTATTATTTTCAGTGTGTTAGAGAGACAGGAGAGAAATGGAACAGGTGGGGAGACTGGAAAGGAGGAGGTTGATATAAAGCAAGAGGCAAAGAAAAGATTTCAGGGTGTAAAAATGGAAAAGGGGTGGATTTTCTAGTACAAGACCATCTTTTAGTTATCCTTAGATTTCAATAACAAAGTCAAAGTCTATGAGATATTTATATCCTTCAAAATACATACTTTTTTTTTTTTAAAGATACATGTGACATAGGGATGTTTTTTAAATAAAGTGAAATCCAAGTTTTGCATCCAGGAAGTTTCACTGTGGTGAATCTCCAAACTTACAGGTTCCTGAATTTTTCAGGGGGAGGAAGGAGGAAGGGTAGAAACTGACCCTATAGTTATGGTCAGTTAAATACTTTGATACCATTTAAAGAGAGAGAAAGAAGAAATGTTAACAAATTTCAAAAAAGTTTTAAGCATTAATAGTTTGCAGGATGCACCAATGGTACTCATATATGCCGATCTTAGTAGGGAAACAGCTGCTTCAAGTCTCTAGGAACTGCGTAATAAGCTGTCCGTTACCTAGAAAGCACCTGGCTGAAAAGAAGTTGCCTTTTGCAATTGTCTGTTTTCTTTCTTACAGGCTAGAGGAGTTAGAATGTCAGGATTACTTGGCTGTGTTGAATTTTTCTGAACCAATGCTGAGCCCAAAGCAAAAGTTTTCGTTAATTGTGATGTCTCCTTGTATTGTACTACCAAATACTGTATTTAAGTTCATTTCAATAAATATAGAGGGCTGGGTGCAGCTATGTTGTTTCTGGAAACAGGAGAAGAAGGGAGGTGTTGTAGATTCATGTAATAATTACTGTATCCTGTGAATTCATAAGAGGTGCTGATAGGAGAAGGAGAGGGAAAGGAGATTTAACCTTGGATGAGCCTGTGCCTGCAGGATTGTATCCACAGCAGAGAGTGATCAGTGCCTTATTCTTCTGCTTCTGCACAAGAGGAAGTCTTGGATGCCTTGAGGAATGCTATGATATTACATTTGATATATCTTTTTTCAAAGTCAAAAGTACCTTGGAGTGTTTTGTGAAGGCTTTTGAAGGTTTGTGCAACTGGTCTTTGAGGTCACAGAAGTAGATTGAGTTTGTGACCTTATAATAAACAACTTTGGTATGTACAAAACCTCTGTAATAGAGTTGACAGAAATAGAGATAGTCATGGAAATAGAATGTAACAGATCCAAATTTAAAAAAAAAAAGCAAAATGGAGAGATCTAGCCCAAGCAATTTCATCTCTTCCATTCCCAAGGCAGGCGTTGTTACTCGTTCTTGTGATTGTTACGGCACAGTGGTTGTTGCTGATTTTTGTTGTTGTCAGAGTTTTTTGTGGGTTTTTTTTTTAGTTGTTGGTTTGGTTTTTTTTAAACATCAGCAGCTAAAAACAAATAAGTAAGGTTTTAAAGTATACTTGAAAGTGACCTACAGAACCTAGATAATGGCAATTTTAAATTGAATTCAGCTTTGTGGGGTAAAGAATAAAAAACTTACTGATGTTTTAAAGCACTTAAAGTTGGCAGTGTGGCATTCATCTTTGTGTCTACTGTATTGGTTCATGAAGATTCCTCCAACTTGATTTTAATTTCTATTTCTGCCGTTGCCTTGCTAGGTGACACCGGTGAAAGGATTTCATATGCAGGGTTATCTTTTCTATTTTTTTACATCTGCAAAATGGGAATAATGATACTTATCTGGCTTTGGAGTGCTTAATGGTCTCCTGATGAAAAGGAGCACAGATGATGTGAGTGCAGAAATGAAATGAGTATCAGTTGTGATTTTACTACAGGTGCAGAAGTAGCTTGACTTGTATCCTTATTAGTAGCAAAAATTCTCTCTGCTTTTGATAAAAGGCTGTATAGACACCTTGTATATTTGTAACAGTAACTAAAGGGTTGGGATAATTTAGGCACCTGTGTTAAGTGGTGAGCCTCCTTTCTGTATCTTTGTAAATAAGCCAAGCAATCTACCTTTGCCTTAGTGTTTCATCCATATCCAGGGGAAATATGCATAACACAATGGTTGCTTCCAGTTGACTACAAAGAACATCTTCAAGCACAGAACTGTGCATCTTCCTTTCCCAGGCAAGCAGCGATAATAATGAGAATATAAAAGCACCATTACAGTTTATAACATAAAGGAATTATAATGAGGACTTCTTAAATTAATCAGCATATTTCAATCTGTATATGGCTCGTATGAGTTTCCATGGATCCATTAGGCTTTCCTGCAACAGCAACACAGAACAGAAATGGTCTTATTAACCTACCGCTTTTATCATAGTAAGGTCTTGAGGATTGTAAGAAAATTCCAGGTGCATTAACATGTGTGACAAGTGCTTTTATTTTGCTAGTACACTAATTACTATAAATGTATAAAAGGAGTAGTTTTTCTGCCACTTCACTGCTCAGTTCTTTAATGCAATACACTTTTTTCCCCCCCAAGCTTCTTACAGTGACTAACAACTAGAAAATATTGATGCCCTCCAAAAACTCACTTTGATGTTCTTTGTGATACACTAGTAAGTATATGAATTACCTCTTGTCTCTGTGTTCTGGTTAGAGCAAAAGCAGAACCAGTTTTCTAATTTTTCAGCTAAATTTCTCCTAAGTAGTTTCATTTTCTGAAAGTTAACTACATGTTTTCAGGTAGTGTCTGTCTCTGTAAGTGATAACGCTTAATATTCATAGTTACCAGCAAAGTAACAAGGCAATGGCAAGAAGGCCATAGCTTATATTTATTCCTATAGAAACCAAGGACATCCTCAACTTAGTGGGTTGCCATAAAAGGGCTGAAAAGAGTCACAGCTGCAGGGAGGAGTGGACAGGACAGGTGTCTCCAACAGAGTATTCTATTCAATATATGTCATGCTCAGTATAGATCTTAGGGGTCATGACGGTCAAGCTCTCTTCTTTGGTGGCCAGGTGAGATCCTTATCTATCCATCAGCTCCTGATTCATGTGTTCCTGAACCTCGCTCCTACCTGCCGCTGAGCTCAGTCTGGGACCTACCCATGCTCGCCCTGCAGTGTCAGTGGTGACATGTAGTCATTAGGGACTTCCATTTTGTATACATATACATATTTTATTATTTTCTTATGGACATTCCAGTTCTCCTTTTTATTATTGTTGTTTCATTAAAGCTGTTTTTGTCTCTTATCCACAAGCCTCTCCCTCTTTTATTTTCCCCTCCTCTTGTGTGGGAGGAACTGAAACTACAGCTGCCCTGTGTTTTGCTGCTGACCAAACCGGCACAGAGGTGCTAAACCAAGATGCTCTCCAACCATCCTGATGTGCCTTGCTGTTGACTTTGCTCAAGCTGAAGAAGCTGGCAGTTTATTTGTTTGATTTCTGTTGCTCTCCTACTTTTGCTCTACACTGTGATCTCACGAGAGGAGGTGTGACTGACTTTTCCAAATAAGGCTTCTGAGAAGAGCATTATCAAAAGCTTTCAGAAACTCCATCTAAATTCTTCTCTATGTCACCCTCAGAAGCATCAGTTTTGCACATTTTGTTATATGATGGATAACTCAGAAGATGTTTTTTAATTTATGCACATTTTATTTGGATTAGGGAAGTGTTTTATTCAGAAAAAAATTTGGCACACTCGGGGAAGATTTTGTTTTGACTTTCTTTGAGCAGTTCAACTTAAATGTTCTGACTTTTTCCTTTGTAAGAAAAGGAGAAACTTACCCAGAAAGTTGCTTACCCACATTTATATAAGGTTTAATTACCATAAAAATAATGGTCTGTGACACTCCTGGCTTCCTCCCAAAGACAGAAAGAGGAAGGGACATAGATTTGAAGACATTTATTTGAAGAGATATGCAAAAGGATTTATTTCTGAGGCTTGGCAAATTTGACAGCTGAGGCACCAATATTCGGAAATGCTCTCTGTAGATATTTTTTGCTATTTCTAAAGGAATTTGTGGCACTTTTCTGGAGAGGACTGACATGTTGATGAGATAATTATGGGTCTGCTAAAAAGTGTGTGGACAAATGCTGCATCTAGTCATATTGGAAATATCTGTGTTGCATGACCATCTTTTTTTCTATAATATGCTTTGGATTTGCAGTCTTATTTTCCTACTGCCATGGTACAATCATGATGGCAAAGAGATGTTACAAGGCTAATTACATTAAGTTGATTTGGTCACAATGTTTCAAGTCTCTCTTTTCTCTGTCCTTGATGGAAAGAAGATACTGAGCTAAAATCAATATTGTTTACTTTCTCAATTATCACGTGTAAATTTGAGTTAAGTCTGAGCTTTTGCAATTTAACTACAACAACCCTTAGTGAAGCACTTGACAATCATATGTTGGCGTGCACTAATTTTTCCCCAGCTTGGTTTTAGTTGAAGGGTAGTGAGAGAATTAACTTCATGTCACTTGCAAATTGCGTCTCCTTCAGAACAGTTAGGAATGTACTGGAAATGTTGCAACATCTTTAAGAAGCTTATACTCGTAAGTAGAAAATGTAACTTCTCTGTTTTCACAACCACCTTGCAGCTTAAATGATAGATTAAAAACAAAATACAAATCTAGAACCATATATTCCTGGAGACTTTGGAGTATTTTAAACTGAAAAATGATTACTGGTGGGAGGGCAGGTAGTCTAAACAGTGGTTAGAGACCTTAGAAATAAATTAGGTTAAAATTTGGCAGTTATTAGGTATTTTCTTTAAAACCTAGAGTTTCTACATAAGTTGTTTTCTTAAATTACATCTAACTCCCTGGAGAGGAGGATGAATATATTTATGATACTGTGACCTGTCTTTGGCTGATCTTATGGAAGAAACAAAGCCTGACATGGGTCAGGAATTTTTGTAGGCCAAATTTTAATTTTTTTAAAAAGCTGACTGCAGTGATTTCACAGATGAGGTGAACCTACAACCCCTCCATATATCTTTACTGGGTAGTGTATTTTCTGACTGTTGCATTGTCTTATGGCTTCTCTTTTTTTTGGATCTGGATAACCAGATCTCATCAGAACCTGTCTGAAGTTCCTTAGGGAGACCTCCAGAACTCTTGAGGGCCTCTAATTTAATTGCAAGCCCCAGAATAATTCTCCTGGAGTAATTTGGCTGCCATCTGCTGTGCAACTATTTGTGTGAAATGGTATGACCATCAGATTATACACATCTTGCACTAATGATAATTCTTACACCACCACCTGTCCCTTTTTATGTATCAATGTGGATGTAATACTGGTAAGAGATGTCCCCTTGGTACTGCTGTGGAAGATTAACTAGAAAAAGTGACTCTCATACATAAATATGCAAGCATGCCTTTTGGGATGGAGAAGTTGAAAAAAAATTCTTAGAAGTAATAAATAGTTTAATCTCCATGGTCAGTATGGGTCTAGTCATTTCTATCTATTCTACTAATTACTAGAAAGGGCAATGATGAGCTAGTTTTGAGACCGAGAAAATATATTGCATGCACCTGCCCCCACTTGGCCTGAATGGAAGTAGGATTTAATCCTGACAAACAGCTCAGGCTCAGATAGTTGTCTCTGGGGTGATTAGCTGGGCCTTGAGACAAAGCTAGTAGCTTTTGAAGAACACTGAAATTATGTAGTCGAACACTGTGAATGCAAGAAAACGGGTTGCTTGTGTAATCCTTATTCAAACATGGATCTGCTTGCCTAGCCGCAGCCTTTTGTTTTACAACATACCATTTTTTCCACAGTATAAGTGTCCTAGTTTTCTATATCTTGATCCTACTTAACTGTGTTAACGGATCAGGATTTCTCTCTGATGTGTGGAGTGCCTGTAGAGGATGTATCTCTAAACTTTGGATCCAAGTTTAGGGAATCTGGTAGCTAATACATTTTCAAATACTGTGTCGTGAACAGCAGTTTCACTTCTTGGTGAGGTGTAACATGATGGCTGGAGGAGCACCTATGCACAGACTTGCAGTATATGCAGGTCTGTAGGCTTGCCCTGTGTATTCTAAAGGAAGGTTGCAAAAGTAATTACATTTGAATCTCATTTCTATTTCCAGTATGCCTGGAGAGCCTTTGGGCAACTTTGGGCACTTGTCTAAGTGGGAAAATTAGTGAGGCATCATTGGAGAGGGAGTTACAAGTCCTCATTTGTGTAAGTGCCATGAGCTGTGCAGAGGCCTTTATATGGATCAGGAGTGTACACTGGGTAGGAATACATGTCTTCCTCCCTAGGCTGGAGGCAGTTATTTGGGGAGACAATTTCTAATATACTTCTGAAAAATGTTTTCTTCCATCAAGCATTGTGACTATTGAACCCTATAAACAAGACCATAGAGTCCTGGTTGAGTTCTTAATGGGGATTTTTCAACTGCAAGCAAGGCACTCCAGCATAACTTTATTGCCCTGACGTTATCTTTTTAACTAGTCATCTTTTGCTTCTCAGAAGATGAATAGCATTTTCAGTGACATGTTCTTCTCTGTGCTTTATTTTCTTATCTGAACCCCCATAAGGAAATATTTCTGACATATCGTTTGGCAGAAGATTCAACTCCCATGGCTTGTGCTGCCTTACAAAGATGCGCATCATTGTCCTGGAGCGCAAGCAGTGAACTCCCAAGATTCCTTGTTATGACCCTGTGACTTCTTAAAGGGAGAGAAAGCTAATGATTTTCTCAATGTCTGTCTTTATGTACTTCCACAGAAGGAAAAAAAAGAAAACCCAAACCAACAACCTACAGCCCTTTTCATAACCTTTTTTTAAATTTCAGGATTCGCCCTCATTCTCTGCATGCCAGAGAGATGCAGGAAGATGAGGAGGAAAGGACAGAGCAAAAACATACAAGGATGCAAAGATCCCTTTTGGATTTTGCAAAGCAATTACCATAGCTATGAGTAAGGAATCCAAGAGGATGGGCTGAAAGAGAATTGAATATCAGCTCTCTGTGGAGTTGGATGGTTGTTAAACTGTAGAAGCAATTTTTGGACTACAGCCACAATTACCATTGTAGGCTCTGAGTGACCGCAGCAAAAAGGTAGTGAAAACTTTTACAAGTGTTTTTTTCTAAAAAAAACCAAACCCAAAACAAACACCGAACAAACCCTTCAGTATTTGGGCTGCTCAGGTTGAGAAATCAATAGGTTACAACTGGCATGTGAGTACTTACTGGCTGGCTAATTTCTGTTGAGCTGTGTGTTTCTGTTGGAAAACTGAAGACCAGCAGTGCTGTGGGCAGGTGTCCTGGCTATTCCCGCACCAGGGCACTGTTACCTCGCAGTACTATTTTCTGCTGAAGCAAAGACATGAAAAAACATGAGTGATTGCTTTAGGAATCTGAAGTGCCACATTTGTGATCCTCTGTAACTGTCTCTGTGCAGGAATTGGGTAGTGCTCCTCAGCAGTGAGAGCTTTTTCTGGAAGCTCTTCAGTCTTCTGTGGAGGATACCTGATCCCAACAGTAACAGTACCATGAATATAAATATACTTTGGGTAGTCACATACAAGCAGTATACAGTCATATACAGGATTGCAGGGAAGGTTATATACATCTGCAATCTCCTTGTTACCTTAACCTCAAGTTGTGTCTAATGACAGTCTGTGAGGTGTTCTGTGTCTACCTCCCTTTTATTTGTAGTGGACAACAAGTTATGCTGGAGTTTTCCCATTCACAATTTCCTCCCTCCTGCTTGGTATTTTTCTGATATTCAAATTTTAAATCTTTTAGCTGGCATTTTTTATTAGGAAAACTTCCTCTGTACTGTGTGTAAAATCCAGATAAGGGCGAGATTTGAATGCCTTCCATTTAAATCTGCTTGAAAATGGTCTGCTCTCGTTATATTTTGAGGTTGTCTCTTGATTGGATATAGATGGCTGAAACTGGTGAGGTCTAGGCATGAAGACAAATGTGACAGGGTGGTGTGTCTGATACTGTTATGTAGGGCAGGAAAGTGGAGGTGCTGAGGAGATGGGAACTGCGGTACACAAGAGGAGGAAGGTTTGGGAGTGGTACCTGCTGGACCTGTTGGAACGCACTTCTTTATTTCTATCTATCTTAACTGCCCCTGAATTCCATCCCAAAGTACCTGGTCTGTCCCTAACAGTAGGCACTTCTCTGTTGGGCAGCTTAGCAGAGAGGATGAAAAGTCATATGGTCTCTAATTACATGTCCATAATATAGATCCATCAAATGCTGGAAAGCATCACTGTACCATACTACCTGGCAGCTCCTGAAGTAGAGGCATTGGTTTTAGATATATTTATAAGGCAGCAAAATTAGGTCTGTGAGCAGATTATTCTTGTATTTGTATTCTGATTCTAATACTTCTTGGAAGAGTTGGGCAAGTCCTTTTCAATGCTTCAGTTCAGTCACCTTTAAACAGTGAGGAAGTTTCTTGAATCTGGAAGATTATAATGGCTTCATACTTGGATGACTGTAATGGCATGATT
The DNA here is from genome assembly GCA_013389865.1 of Piaya cayana. NCBI lineage: Eukaryota > Metazoa > Chordata > Aves > Cuculiformes > Coccyzidae > Piaya > Piaya cayana. The sequence continues at coordinate 9,067 of WAAB01006323.1, read as the reverse complement.
TGTTTTCCTGTGTATACTTCAAGAATGACATTGAAAAAGTGGAGAAAGTTGCAAAACGTGACTGGAAAACTGTAAGATAAATTTTCCATAGAAGGGCTTTCAGGATTCCATTTGTTTAACTTATTGAATGGAGAGGTGACTAGATGAGTGCATTTCACAAGTACTTTTATAAGAAGAAAATGATGAGTTCTTAAAAGGTGCTTTAATCTTGCAGATATAAGCATAACAAGAAGCAAAGGCTGTAAGTCAAAGCTAGACAGACTCCATCTGAGAGAAATAGTTGATTCTGAGAAACAATACACAGGTTTTCACCTGGGAGAGTGATTAGCTACTGGAATAAACTGACAGGCTCTTGAAGTTTTCAAGAAAGAATACGATGCCTTACTGCAATATGTACCATAGCAAAATATGAGTTGTCAGGTTGAACCAGGCTTGATAAGCTTTTATTGTATAGCAGATTGAAATAAATGGTCTAAGAGTCATTCCTGGTTTAAGAGCATGGAGCTGTATGCACATAACAGGTCCCTTTATCCCTATATATGCATGCAATAATTTAAAAAATAGCAAATATTGAACTATGTGAGCAGATTATACTTCCACAATAACCAACATTTTTCCAAACCACATAGTACACAGCTGCTGCATGGAATTTTTTATTGATTTAATTTACATATTGAATAAAAAGCATTTGCTTTTGGGTATAAAGGTAATTATCAAAGTGAAAGCATGGTATTGCTCAAACACCTGTGTTCCCATGGGTATCTGTAGTTGCATTCATTGATATCTCTGCAGTAAGTTTGCTTTTTTGTAACTTAACCTTCTCACAATTTAAAAAAACTAAAATAAGCAAAGAAAGTCACAGATCATGTATCTGAATTTGAAGAAGTGGCATCCTTCCAGTGTCTCAGGACTGGGAATCTGATGGGCAGTTTTAAAAATTTTTTGTGTGTTCCTTTTTTTTTCCTTTCAGTAATAGAACATGATACGAAAATATGTCAAACAAAAGAATTGGTCATGTAGGCCCCTTGGTTTTATGACTGACTGAGGTAAATCTTCCTCTGATTCACTTGTGCTTTTAATAGATGTGACAGTGATTTTATTATTTTGTTGTTTAAAAATGTAGGGGCTAAAGATGGGGTAGTTAGAGTTCCTCCACAGATTTTTCGTTTAAGCTTAAAAAATAGGAAGTTTAACCTAGAGAAGGGATGGTTCTGTGAAGACCTTATAGCAGCCTTCCAGTATTTAAAAGGGCCCTACAGGAAAGCTGGGGAGAGTCTCTTTCTCAGCTTGAGTAGTGATAGGATGAGGGGTAAAAGTTTTTTAAGCTCATAAATGTGAAATTTAGTTTAGATATTGGGAAAACTTTTCTTTTTTCCACATAATGTATTCAGTATAAACACCCTGACTACTGGAACTGCACTTTCCAGAGCTGCTCTGTTCCTCAGTCTATCTGCGTTTTAGGGCATGCCCTGAGCACTGATATCTCTGGAGGTCCTGAATGCATATATGGAGTAGGCTTTTTCAATTTGTTTCGCAAGTGCAAACAAGGTACTTCTGTGGTTGTTTGGATGTTTATAATTTGAAGAAGGATTTTTTGATTATATGTTGTCTGAAATATGCTGAGTTCAGTGAATCATGAAAAATCTGGGAGGAGTGGTAGTCTAACTTTTCATGTTGGATTTGTTTCCTCCTTTATAATGGAAAAAAGAGTGAAGAGATCTTTCTGTTAGCAGCAGCTGGCATGGCTTTTGTGAACTAAGACATAAATACATGAAGGAGATAGAGGAAAAAATAGTTATGAATAAGCACAATTTGATGAACTGATGCTTGTATGTTCATGTGTGTATACGTGTAACTGCACATGCACACAGAGTTTAGTGCAGTTGAAAGATCCTG
>WAAB01006322.1:33792-48390 GCA_013389865.1 Piaya cayana | reverse complement strand
TTTTTTTTTTTTTTTTTGCGTCTATTCAGGCATGTGGCAAAGGAGCCAAACTGTTTTTTTTCAAACAGTTGTAATAAAAATAATCTTCTCCCCTGACTAATTAGCTTTTGCTTCCCTGTCATCTGTGATATCATTATAAACTGTTTAGTTCTCCAATCAGTCTCTGGGGGTGGTGGTGGGGAGTAGGGTAGCAGAGATCGGTAACTATCCAAAAGATCTGAACAGTGAAAAATAACTGCTGCTTCCCTGCACTCACACGGTTTTGGTTTTTGACTTTTGGCTTCAGTTGAACCAAACTCAGACACAGCTCTGTCTTTGCCTTTGCAGGTCACATTGTAGAATCCAAGATCTGATTCCTTTTAATATGAGAAAGTAGGAGTGAGAAAGCTTTTAGTGCTTTACAGAGCGTGGTAGAGAACGGGGACAGCCTTATAGGGTAAAGAATGAGAAGAGGGGAGCTGAACTGGCTGATGTAATTGGAGAAAGCTGCATTTTATTCCCTCTTTCCTAATGTGCTGTATATTGTGCCTGTGATAGTCAGTGCTTTGAGCCTGTGTGTCAGGGCAGAGCTGGAGTCTCAAGTGAGATCTTCCTTGGCTGTGTAAGTCTTCACTAGAAGGGTTGAAAGCAGAGTAAAACAGGGCTTCGCTGCACATGTGTGGTTGTTTTGGACCTGTTGATCCAGGCTCTCGGAAGCTTTTGGCTCCTGCAGGTTCAGATACATGTTTTGACTTCTGCAATCACTGACTGGCCTCCATGCATTGCCCTCCTCCAGGGCTCCTGGGGGTATATTTGCTGAGGGCACTGGTCTGTTTTCTGTTCTTGTGCCAGTTTATCACTCAAGATTTTTGCTTAACACTCTTTGGCCCCTGTCAAGACTTCATGGGCCTTTTGAAGCTTGGTTTTCCATCCTGGCTCATCAATCAGGTTACTTTGAATAGGAAGCATTCACATTGCAACTCCAGCATAATCTATTATGTTAGCATGAAGTCAGATTTAGGTTTATAAAATAATGCTCGTGCGTGAACTGGAATAAGCTTTGTGGGATTAGATGAAGCTCGATTTACCAATGGTCAGAGCCCAGGAGCTGCCTTTTTTTCCCTGCTTGCTGGGTCTTACAATGCACGGCATGTGCCTGTTTCTCCTGGTGCAGTGCTGCTACTTGGTCGATCTACAGAGAAGTAGTTTGGATAGGATGAAGAGAGGAGTTATGAGATTATCTTCAAGATAGAAGAACATACTGATTTTGGAGAAACTTTCTTTATTTTTCCCCACAGTTTCGGTCTTTTTCTGCGTGTGTGTGTGTATTTTTATATGAAAGTGGCAGACTGTATATCAGATTTTGATGCATGCAATCCATGACTACTCTGCAAAATACCCACAGTCATAAAGCAATATCTGTTAGCTGATATACAAATGTCACATATGTCAAAGGAATTTATCCAGTGGCACACACACAACTGAAGTAAAATATTGTGCTTTAGAGGAACGTATCATTAAAATGAAAACTAGCAGCATATCAGGAATCTGCCCATGTAACCAAGACAACAAAGAGCGAAAGAAAAGGGAAAAACAAGATAGAGATAGGGTAGGAAAAGAGTGAGTGAAATGGAATGACAAGGTTAGCCCCAGCTATTTCACTGCCCCAGGCAAAATACATTTTGCAACCCTCGCTCATTCACAGAGCTACATGTGCAGACCAACTGGAAGGCGCTGCATAATGTGCTGTAGAAATATACCCTCCAATCCTCCTGGCTCGTCCACAGCGCAGTCTGGCCCTGCAGAATGATGTTATAAATAGGATAAAAATGCAGAGCTATGGAAAAGAAAAAAAAAATTCCCTTTGTCCATATCTCATGTAGAGAAACCAGCACCCTTGGATTAAAGGCCTGATGGGGGCTGGTGGCATCTTGGGAATGGGAAAGGGTGGCTCAGGGATAAGTGAGTTGGGAGGTAGCTTGGTTCAGTTCTTTGCAATAGCAGAAACTTCCGATGTACCTACATACCTCACTTTCCCTTCTGCAAAAGGTAGGAAGTATTTTACTTGGTCAGAGAAGGGTTGGAGCAAACTAATGCACTGAAGGTTGTGACGTTTGTGATCATATCAAACAGCTAAACTAGACACAACAGATGGGGTGGAAAAACAGCTCCTGACCACTTGTGGGCATTAAAGATCCTGTGGTGCTTTTTATTGAGAAATATTTCATCTCACAGTGCTTTGATCAGGTCCCAGTATCTGTAATTACCTCCTGCACTGGCTGGCCCATGGTTTTCCCTGTGTTTCCGTACCATGCTAGTAAGAATTGCCACAGTTTTAGTGTCCTCCAGGGTGCCTGGTGAGCTTCATGGGCAGAGTGAGATTTTGTGTTTGATGGGAAGTGCTTTGAACAAAACCCGTGGCTAGAAGTCAATCGGCCCCCCTGTGAATTTGTAGCGATTTTTTTAGTTGTTTTTCAGGAGACACGAGAGCATCACCTGAGTTTAATGAACGTCTGTTTTGTCTCTCTGCACACAGCAGCACAGCCAAGCATTGGGAACCGGAGTTAATCCTGAGTATGCGCTTCCTACAAACCACTTTGCTGTAAAACAGCCAGGTGCCGGAATCTACCAGCTTTTATTTCCTTCGCACAATCTTTCATTACACGCTTAGCTCTTTACTCCGGTAGCAGGAGAAAGCTAGAGATGTACCCGTGGAGATGTTTTGCACGGTTTTGTATGCTTGTTTTGAATCTTTTTTCCAGTGTGTCTGGCCAAATTATGTGCCACTGATACCTGTCATCACTAAGGAAGCGTAGCAATATTCAGTATTCCTTGTATTCCTTCCCTAGGCATTTAATTTATGGGTCATTGCTTTTGTGCTGATAGCTTCCAGTCAAATAAATACAACTTACCTGCAATTATTCTGTGTGTAGATGCGGGTGTAAAGGGCGATTTGAGTTTACAAATGTCAGCTTGGGAACAGCCCTAGGAACACAAAAACAAAACAAAGCTTTTTGTCCATTTTGAAATGTTTATTTGAAAATGGAGAAGTAGCAATTTGCATTTATTTGAAACTTTCTCATAAGAAATAGGGTTTTTTTTTTATTTCATCAAAATATTTCACTCAAAGCCTTTATTCTGCTAAATTCCTTGCAGAGAAAGAAAATTTGGCTTAAAACCCAATTCATTCTTTCTGTGGCCTGTATTTAATTTTTTGTAAAACCGTGTCAGTTTGAGGTCTTTGAAGGGCTTTTTAGACTTAGGCTGCCATTTGGGGTGAAGGTTTTGGTTCAGATCAGACAACTGTGAAATCTGGCCAACGCTTCCCATCAGGTATCTGCTCTATTTAGTAGAAAATTCTCAGTGTCGGCCAGTTTCATGAACCACCTTCTGGATTAACTTGAACTCTTGAAGACTTGACTCTATTTGGATCCAGAGACAAAAAAACATTGGGAGGTTTTTAGATCTGAGGGCTTGGATTTGCAGTTTTCATTTTTGCCCAGCTCACAATTGCATTGTAGAGGGTTGGCTTCCTCAGATAGATAATTGGATTGGGAAGCACATGCCAGTGAGAGCTCCTGCTGGTTTGTGGCCACGTAACTGTGGCTACCTTGTCCTGTTAGCTGGCTCATAGGTGTCCAGGCTGGATGCTGCCGTGCTGTTTACAACCCACCTTCCTTGAAAGGGAGTGGGAACCACTGGCAGCCAGTGAAGGCATCAGGTTGGAGAATGTGCAACTTGATCTACAGTATATCAGAAACGGTGTGACCAGCGGGTCCAGGGAGGTTTTTCTCCCTCTGGACTCAGCACTGGTGAGACCGCTTCTTGAATACTGTGTGCGGTTCTGGGCCCCTCACCATAAGAAAGGTGTTGAGGCTCTGGAGCGAGTGCAGAGAAGAGCAAGGAAGCTGGTGAAGGGGCTGGAGAACAGGCCTGATGAGGAACAGCTGAGAGAGCTGGGGTTGTTTAGCCTGGAGAAGAGGAGGCTGAGGGGAGACCTCATTGCTCTCTACAAGTCCCTGAGAGGAGGTTGTGGAGAGGAGGGAGCTGGGCTCTTCTCCCAAGGNCTTCAGTGAGGTAACACTGGGGGATGCCTAACCCTGAGGATCTGTCATCATTGTTGATTGCTATTTTGGGTCCTCTTGCTGCCATTGCCCCCTCATGTATGGGGCAAGATCCCTTCCCAGAGCAGGGTTCATCTGGTTTAGCAAGACAGAGCAGCTGAATCCTGGTGGGACTGGAAGTGTCTGTTCCTTCCACAACGCTGGGTTGCTTTCAAGTGCTATGAGTGGGCAACAGAGGAGAGAAATGGAGATTTTAGTGTAAAAAAAACTGAGCAAGGTAAAAATGTGCAAGAAACAGGCAGAGGGACTCACAAGCAATAGAGTGGGTGGGTTGGTGATGCCATAACATACCCACATGGAAAGGAGTATCATCCTGTTCTTCTCTCATTCTTCACCTACCAACCAAGGAGCTGGAGCTAATCAGAGAGTCCTGGGTTTGCCAAGCACGTGTTTACAGTCTCACCATAAGTGTAGGCAAAACCAGAGATCCTCACTGTTTCTTCAGGCAAGGGGGTTTCTAAGTGCACATAAGATGAGAAACCCTTTTTGATATTCCCTGGAGGATATTCTGCTGCTGACAGCTCTGTGTGAATGTCAGCAGGGAAACTCTGCTTCCTTCTCCTTCCCTCTGCTGCTTTGAAAGAGTCAGGGTTTGGGTTTTTTTTTGATTTTTTTTTTTTTTCACCAACTGTTTGGCAAGTGGACTTGACTGCTCTGAAAACATGCTGTACAAGCTCTGACTCCTGCTGGGAAGCTGTTTTCTGCAAGAGGGTCTCGTTCACCCTGGTCTCTCCTCACAGCTTCCCAAATCAGTGGGAGACCATGTGTTTCACTCACTTGTGATGGAGCGAAACTGCTTCCCATCTGTATTTGATGTTTGTGAAGGCTTCAGTTGTCTGCGTCCTACATTGATATGCTGTCCCTCTCCAAGAGGCCATTGCCAGCTTAGAAGCCTGAATAGTTCAGTTTTCTGGCTGTAGCCTTTGGAAAACTTATGATTTCAGTAGCTATGGTGTACTTGGCACTCACCACTCGTGTTGGGTGTACCAGCACGGAGCCCTGAAAGGGATGGAGATGGGAATCTGTGTGGACATTCAGCAGTGACGCATGTATATTTACTGGATTGGGTAAAAGATACTGGCTGGTGATACTGGAGTCCAACATGACCTAAATTTTTTGGTGACTGGATACTCTCTCCACAGCTGAAATCAAAGATGCAGGATGGGTGCATCTCGATCATAGGTAGCTGCTCTCTCTCCCTTCCCTACTGCTCTGAAATCTTGCATGTGAGTGGGCATCTTTCTGTTGCACCTCACCTTTCATGAGCTAGAGGTCAAATGAGGTGGAAAGGAGGTTCCTCTGTGCATCTGTTCATCCCAGAGCTGTTGTCAGTGTGAAGGACCTGGCAGAAGACCAGGGCTGCCATCCAAAGGGACCTAGACAGGATGGAGCAATGGGGTTGACAGGAACTCATTTAAAGGAGTGGTGTGAAGTCCAGCAACTGGAAAACTTCTTGCAACAATTCACTCAGAGCAGAGTGGCTCTCTAGAAAAGGACCTGGTGGTCCTGATAAATGGCAAGTTGTGTGAAGCATCTGTATGTCTAAGCAGCAAAGGAGGCCAATAACGTCCTCAGTCATAGAGATAGGAGCACTGGTAGTAAATTCAGGGGAAGATGATCATCTTAAACTCAATTGGCTACCACATCTAGATACTATGTTCAGCTTTAGGCCCCTCAGTACAAAGAAAAAAAAATATATTGATCAATTTGAGCAAGTTTGAGAGAGGATGAAGAGATTAGCCAGGAGCCCTGTGACGGGAGGATGAGAGAAAAGAGCTTATTCAGGCTGCAGAAGGGGAAACTTGGAGGGACATAACAGCAGCATTTTCATGCCTAAAAGGAGGTTATTAAGAAGATGGAGATGGCTCTTCACGTTGGTGAGTGGTCGGAGGATGTGATACAGAATGTATAAGTTGATGTGGTACCCCTTCCAACTGGGTATAAAGAAAAGCTTTTGTCCATGAGGGCAAGCAAGCATTGAAACAGGTTGCTCATGGAGATTGCATAGTTGGAGGTTTTCAAGGCCTGAATGAGAAAAGCAACCTGGTCTGACCTCACCTCTGACCCTGCTTTGAACAGGAGGTTGGACTAGAGACCTCTTGAGGTTCCTTCCAGTCTGGGTTACTCTGTGATCCATCCTCCACTGCAAAGCCCCAAACCCTAACCCACATCAGAGGGCCTGTATCCAGACTCTGTTGCTAAACTGGTGCATCTGACGCTTGTTTTAAGTACACACTAATTGCTCTGTCACTGCTGGTGGGTGCTTTGCTCCTCACACCTCTTGTTTCCATTGCCTTGTGACTTCAAGCTCTGACTTGTCAGTGTAACACGCTGCAGTTAACACATTGCTTGTTGCAGTATCTAACTGCAGTAGGAAAACTCCTTTTTTTCTGCTAGGAAGGTTGCTGTTCCCAGCAAGGGCCAGAGCTTGCTTTTTGGCAGAGAGCAATTAATTTTCCATGTCTCTCCCTCACGTACCCCTCTCTGCTTTGCGACTACTCAGCAGTCTCTGTGTTGGTTTGGCTGAGCTGTGCTTTTGCTGGGTGCCTTTCAGACACGTGTTAAGTGCTGCTCTCTTTTTTTTATTATTTTTTTTAGATTCTATTTTAGCAGTGCCTCAGAGTCTTGTCAGAGATGGGATCTTCTGACCATGCAATGAGATTTGCAAGACTATCTAATCCCTCTAGATGCAATCTGTACTTCAAAGTCCAGTGATGCTTGCTGGCTGATACTGTGCATTCTGCGTTGGTGGTGCTGTACCATGAATTTTTATTTCTGACTCTAGGAGAAATAACAGGCTCCAGTAGACCCATTGCAGCAGGGAAGGCAACAGGTTGTGCCATCATGTCTTCGAACTCTTCCTTTAAGAAACTGCAGCTTGAGTTTGACAGATATCCAGTCNGGATGGGATATCAAGTGGTCAGCCTGAGTCTTCACCTGCTGTTTCTCTCCAAGGTGACAAAGAAGTGCTATTTACCTCCCTGTATACTCCATCTAAGGCCTGGATGGACACCCAGCCAAAATGGCTCTTGACGCGCCTTCCTCCTCCCTATTCTATCCTCTTCCCTTTTGGCTGGTATAATGACTTTTCAGGGAGCCCTTGAAGTGCCTCTTGCATCTGGCTTTGATTTGAATGCCTTTTGCCTGATGACCCCTCTTACGAGAAGTCGGCTTAAGTGCGATTCTCCTAATTAGTTTTGCTTTAATTTAATCTTTTGAAAAAGATTTATCAAAAAGAGAAAACCCTCTACTCATTCCCTCATTTTATCAGCTTGTTTTCATGCATGGTCTCTGGGTTTATTTCTCTACTTCCCTTGTCTCTAGATAGGACATCATTTGCATATTTGATTAAGCTCCGTATGTTATCAGAGAGCCAGTTGAAAGAACAGCAAGTCCCTGATAAGGCACTGTGCATCCATCTCTTCCTTTCACCATCCTTCACTCTATCCCCTCACCATCCTGCAACCGTATCTGTGTCCAAAATCACCTCTATAGTCTGCCTCACCTCTGCCTTCTCCTGCTGGCCAGGTGACAGGTCTCTGGTTCAGCTGTAGATGTGGGATGGTGTAGACATCACAATTTGACAGCTCCCAGCTTCAGGAAGGAAGGAGAAAGGGTGTAGAGGATGGGAACCGAGCACTGGTGTAGGTGTAAGCCATTACAATGAGGTCCAGATTCAGTTCCCTGCACTCTCTGGAATATGTGTTGTATGCAACCTGCTTGTTTCCATTGTCCACTCATTAAGTTTTCCAGGGCTTTGTTGAGAATCTCAGCTGGACTCTTTACTTCAGTCTGGACCCACACCTTCAGCTCATTTTTCAGGTGCTAGAAGTGGTTTCTGTACAGAGACGACAGGGTAGGGTCGGAGTGGCTGGATCCATATATTTTCCCTGAAATGTGCTTTAAGATGTGCATTTTTATGTGTGTGCATGAAAAAAAATACAGCTTAGAAGTTTAAACTCATGCTTTTCAGGCTTTGTTTTCTGGCTATTGCTCTGTGAAAACAATTTGCCTTATATTGTTTTTCTCAGCCCACGTCTAGGAACATTTTAATTTAAAATAAGTTTTGCATACCCCTGAGGAAATGTAAGGAAATGCTTAGTTTAGTTGTATTTCTTCTCCTTGTCACTGCTGCTAACACTGGAGGAAGCCTTGGTTAGTTTGTGACCCAGAGCTGGGCATTTGAGGGCGTGATTAAGGGCTTAATTCCTGGTGAGGCAAAGGCAGGATGGGTTTGTAACAGCAAACAAAATTAGTGTGATTATCCACGTTACTAGAGTTGGAGGAGGGACCACAGCTTGCATAAGAGTGGCTTGGTTAATCAAAAGAGAACCATTCCCTTAAGTGGTGTCCAAAGTGTATGAACAAGAGGTTTGATTTATGAATTAGCTCTTAATTAAAAGGCACAAAGGAACGTGCCTCTCTTTTGTTAGGATAAGCAACTTCTGGCTTCAGCTAATTTGAAGAGCCTCTCTCCACTTCTTCCCTGCGTACACCCAGTCTTCCCAGTGTTCAGCAGCCCCTCAGTATCAGCGTGGTGGTTGCAAACCCATTAGGGGGCCTCAACGTCATCTACATATCCACCACTTGTGAATCCTGCTGGTGGTATTTGTGAATCCAAAGAGAAATGAAGCAGAAATAAGCTCCATTCCTCCTTCCCAGTTCTCCTCCAACTTCAACTCTTTCCCCTTGTGCTTCTTTCACTTTAGTTTAAAGACCTTGGCTTTCTATGCTCCATCATTTCTCTCATTCCATCTTAGTGGCAGCCTGGTTTGAGAGCAGTCAAGCTTTGATGGATTGCTGGTTGTTACTCATGTGTGTGAAACTTGTGGGGAAGCATGAGAATGTTGTAGACCCCAACCCATATGGTGCCTGTGGGAGTGAGGATGTGTGTTGATATGCAGGGTTGGGAAATTTGTTCCTGCTTGGTCTGACACTTGTTTTTTTTATTATTTTTTTTCCTCCAAAACCCTGTCAGTAGCCTTTCACCGCTCCTAAGTGAAACAATACAGAAGGGCTGCAGGTCCTTGGCCCGTTGTGAAATTAGAAAACTATCATTGCTGGGTGAGGCGTAGAAATACAAGGCAGAAAGCTAGTCCACATCAGTTGCTCAAAGCTGTGGCTCCAGCAAAGTGTTCCTGGGACTCTGTGACCAGAAAGCATCTTGCTACCTGTGATAGCAGCAGCTAACCCCATCGATTTAATTGTAACCTGATAATGTCAAATCTAGATTAATGTCAATAATGCTTTTTGCATGAACTTGATTATGTCACTGCATGGCTTTCCTCATAGTGGCCACTGTTCTACCAGCTATGAACCTAGAGATGCTCGTAATCTCCTAATTATAAAAGAAGTCGAGATGGAGCAGTATTTCAATGCAAGACCCCAAAAGGAAATATATATGCTGGTTCAGTTGGCATCCGTACTTAACTAGAGGCATCTGGACTGTGCTGATGGAGTTATCCCTTCCATGCCATAGAAGATCAGTCCTGGTAAGAGTTGTTCTTGTTTATCATTGATGAGAAGCTTGACATGAGCTGGCAATGAGCACTTGCAGCACAGAAGACAATTGTATCCTCGGCTGCACCAGAAGAAGCGTGGCCAGCAGGTTGAGGGAAGTGACTCTGCTCCTCTACTCCAATCTTGTGAGACCTCATCAGAACTGTGCCCAGTCATCAACATAAGAAAGATATGGAACTGTTGGAATGGATCCAGAGGAGGCTGCAAAGATGATCAGAGGGCTGGAGCAGCTCTGCTGTGACAAGACAGGCTGAGAGAGTTGGGGTTGTTTGGCCTGGAGAAGAGAAGGCTGTGAGGAGACCTTACAGTGGCCCTCCAGCACCTGCAGGGAGTCTACAAGAAAGCTGTGGAGGGACTTTTTAGATAGGCATGTAGTGATGGAATGAGGGATAATGGCTTTAAATTGGAGGGAGGGAAATTTAGCCTAGACATTAGGAAGAAATTCTCCATGATTAGTGTGGTGAGACACTGGCACAGGTTGGCAGGGGAGGTTGTGGATGCTCCATCCCTGGAAGAGCTCAAGGTGAGGTTAGATGGGGCTTTGAGCAGCCTGGTCTGATAGGAAGAGACCGTGTCTATCAGAAGAGAGTTGGAGTTGGATGATGTTTAAGGTCCCTTCCAACACAAACCATTCCATGATCCTGTGACTCTATATCAGCAGCATTGCATTAAGCATGCACTGATGCCTCGAAGCTGCAATCCCTCTTGGTGCAGTGAGCCTGGAAATGTGTGTTGGAAACAGGTTGAGCCCCTCCAGGCTCCAGTGGGAGGTGGGTTGGGAAAGCAAATTCTGGAGAGAAAAGTTGAGAGCCAGTCATCTGTGGGTTTCAGCTCTGGTTACACTTTGTCACGCTGAACGTGTTCTGCTGATGATTCACAGGGCTGGGATGCTTTGGATAACAAAACACAACCTCCTAAGGGACTTTGGTGGGTTTTGGAAGCTTTGCTGATGGTTATTTTTCTAGCTGATGTGGTACATTGGCAAAGGACCCCAGCACACTTATATCTATGGCATCCTGGAAAAGCAAACCGCTGCTTCTACCGCTGGCCTCCCTGGTATCCCACCCTGCTGGGACATTCATGGCTGTGATCTGGAGACATCTTTTCTTTCAATTTCTTGTAATTTTGCTTTTGAACTGAGGCTGGCAACATATTCCAATGATGTCGGGGAAAAGGTTATCACCAAGACTGGCAGAGACCTAGTCACATGAATTTTTTAGAACAGTTCTAATGAAACCTAATTAAAAGTAGCGACCGGCACAGTGAAGATCTCCCAGTGTTTGCCTCATTTGTCATATGGTTGATTAAGGCTGGTTTATCAGGGAGGGAAATCTATGACTTGTGATATCTGCTGGGGTGGATGTGGTTTCACACACTACAGGCACTTTGATCTTTTTTCCCCACTGCTTACAAGTTTCTGAGAGTTTCTGATGGGTTTCATATGCAACTGATTTATCCCCTTGGGGTCTAAGGGAACGTGTTGATGATAGAGCTAACCTGAGTGATAAGGGCATCATGCACACTAATGCATTTCTCCTACCCTTCAGAAGGCATCTCTGTGTTGGTGTTAGGACCTTGGCATCCTGTTAGGGTTGAATATTTGCCAGTCCCTTAAAATGAGTATAACTATTTTGCTGCTTTCTTACAAATGGAGAAAAATTTACAAAAAGAATCAATAAAAAACCCCACCAGACCTGTGCCAAATCAAAAGTGATTCCCTCTCCCTCCTCTTTCAACAAAACAAACAAACCTCCAAAGCTCTGAAATTTTTTGTGGTCTGTATAACAACCAGTTATGGTTATTTGACCTCCTCACCCCCCCCTTTTATCCTCTTTTTTTTCTTCTTGTTTAATTAGCTCTCTTCTTACAGGTATTTCTATTGCGAGACAGAGAAGTCAAAATCTTCAGATGCTTTCAAGCCTCTTCTCTTCCTTTTGATGATGTAAATTAATTTCCCAAAACCCACTTTAATTCTGGATTTTTAGCTAATTTTCTATTCATGGAGTAAAAGAAAACATTTCCAAATTGGTGTATCTCTCTTTTCCTTGCACGTCTGCCTTATCATGCAATAGATGGAGAGGTGCAAGATCTTACAGTGCTGCTACATTTAGGCTCGTTGTTAAACTACTTCTGCTGGGTTAGCATTTTTGTCTGCTTGGAAGCTGGAGAACTGAACTCGCCTGGGAGCCCCAGTAGTGAATTAAGTTATCATAAAATAGTGGGAAAATAAAAGATTTTTAGGATTGTGAATAGTGCAGGTCTACCCTGGTGTATTACATCTGTTCATTTAGAGATGTAATACAGCTTCAGCTTCGGGCCACATGACTGAGAGATTCTTATTTTGAGGAAAAGGGGTTGCTTGGGCTGGAGGAATGCAGGTAAATTTAAGAGCTAAGTGCTGAAGGTCCTGAATGCATCCTGATACTAACTGTTAGTATCTGCAATAGCAAGGTAGAGTGAGTTTAGCATTTATTATTAATTCATTATTTTTAAACCAGCCTCTCATTTTTAGGGGAATCTGACTGTATTTTTAGAAGGCTGGAGGTGCTGCAAAGCAGTGGTGGAGAGCAAGAGATTAACCGCTCTGTTACAATTAATATCCTGATGCTCTGTCTTTAACAAATTGTCAGCATAAAGTATGTATGTGCAAACACAGGGCTGGTCACCAAGGTGTTGTGTCCTACCGTGCTAAAAAGCATTTGCCTTTAGTTTGAACCAAGGGAACTTCCTAGAGGATATCTGAGCTCTACCCTCTTTGTAAAGCTCTGAGCAGTCACAGGTTATGGTGGGGAAACAATCAACAGGGCCTGAATAACCACAAACTCGTTACATTAATATCTGCTAGTTCTTGATATCCAGCATGGGTATTACGGATTTTTATTTTTTTTAATCCCCTGGGTTTTCACCTTGATCATGCTTTGCAGCCCCTGCCTGTCTCCTGCTCTATGATGTAGCCCAGGCCACCACTGTGCTGCTTTTTTCCCTGTTAAGAAAATCTCAGACGCTTTCCTTTAAAGCTCACACTGACATTGTCATGTAAGTACTGCCCTTCCCTGTGCTGCAGAAAGCAAGCCCTGCTAGGAAAGATGATATCACTGGCACTAAATATACACCAGCCACCAGGCCCCTTGCCCATGTCAGGGATGCTCTGGCAGATTCGGATGTGACTTACTTTCTATGTTTTATCAATTCTGTAGGCAGCAGGTGATTTCGTTAACCACTCTTTAATTGCTTTCAGAGAGCCTAGCTATTATTTGTTTGCTTTCACTCTCCTGATGGGAGCATGCTGGTAGCCTCCTTGCAGTTCCCTCCTTCAAGATGCGTGGATCAGCTTTATGACTCGGATCTAAATCTACTTCTTTAATTTTTTATTATTGGTAGAGCTGCGAAATTTGCAATTGGAGTCAAATTCCCAGAAAGTCTGATTGTGGGCCTTCAGCCTAGGGTGCTATGGTGGGATCTGCTCTCAGTTGTTTTCCCTGTGTGCTCTCTGGATGATCTTGGACTCATCTGTCCGCTTTCCCTATTTCCCCTGCAGTTCTTAAAATGAAGAAGGTGGGAATGGGAAGAAGGTTTTTAGGAAAAGACCAAGTTCCTGCTTGAACACTGTCTGAACTCGGGGTGGTGTCTTAGCAAGATTTTCCCTACACACATTCACTGAATTAGTCAGTGTATGTTGTTCCTGGATCTTCCTCATATCTGTTGCATGTGGACAGCATATGACCCTTTTTCCTCTACTGTCTTGTTCTCTGGACCCTTTCTTCCAATAGCTACCTTGCCTGGCTGTCCTTTTAATTTGTTCTTTAGGATATTTCAGTTTTCCCTTCTCCATCTCCTTTGTTCATTACTCATAATAAAAACAATAAGTCACTCAGACCTTCACAGTCTTGTCAGAGCTTTGTGGCTCTTTGAGCTCATTCATCTTGGATGCACATGAATGGATTGATCTGAGCACTAGTCCAAGATGCAAGAAGCATGAGTTCAGTTCCTGCTCAACTACAGACTTTTACGGACCCTCCATGTGGAGGGTGGGGATTAATCTCGTTAAACATAGATTATCTCCATCCACAGGAGGTATTGTCAACCCCCTTTCCCAGTGAGAAAAATAAGACCATTTAAGACAATTCCTCTCATGCTGCAGGAGACTGAAATCGCCCTGAAATAGGGCAGATGCATTGTGTCCTAAAAATGTCTCTTTCCCTCCATTAACAGTAAAGGGAGCTGAGGGCAACTTGTTCAGATGTAAATACCTGTTATATCTCTGTTCCTTGCCTATAACTGACAGTAATGGTGTTTCGGTGCTTTGTCAGGGGTCTGATGAACAATTAGCAGTTCGGAGGTGCTCCTACATTATGAAAACAGAAAAAAATCACTGCAGTGTTATCTTATTCACGTTTTTCCTGCTGGAATTTGATTAACATGTTCAGATGGGGCCATTACTTCTAGCCTTTGGTACTGTCCTGTGTTTCCTTCATTCTAATACATGTGCCTTATCCAACCTCTTCTGTGAAGCTCAGATGATCTTACCTGGCCAGGGAGTGGGCCATGCACCTAAAGTTTGCAAGGTTTCAATACAGGATAGGGGGATGATGTGATTGAGAGCAGCCCTGGGGAGAAGGACTTGGGGGTGCTGATTGATGAGGAGATTGACATGAGCTGTCAATGTGCACTCACAGCCCAGAAGGCCAGTCTTGTCCTGGAATACATCCCAAGAAGTGTGGCCAGCAGGGTGAGGGAGAGGATTCTGCCCTTCTATTCCTCTCTTGTGAGACCTCATCTGGAGTATTGTGTCCAGTTCTGGAATCCTCAACATAAGGAGGAGATGGAACTGTTGGAACAGGTCCAGAGGAGGCTATAAGGATGATCAGAGGGGATATATGAGGACAGGCTGAGAGAGTTGGGGTTGTTCAGCCTGGAGAAGAGAAGGCTCCAAGGGCATCTTATAGTGACCTTTCAGTACCCGAAGGGGCTCCAG
>WAAB01006322.1:0-30527 GCA_013389865.1 Piaya cayana | reverse complement strand
TCCACCAGGGGAGATTTAGGCTAGACATTAGGAAAAAAAAATTCACACAAAGGGTCATTGGGCATTGGAACAGGCTGCCCAGGGAGGTGGTTGATTCACCTTCCCTGGAGGTGTTTAAGGGACGGGTGAATGAGTTGCTAAGGGACATGGTTTAGAGATTGGTGGGAATGTTTGGACTCGATGATCCGGTGGGTCTCTTCCAACCTGGTTGTTCTATGATTCTATGTGCCAAATCTTGCAGGCAAGACATGCTAGATACCCAGTCAGGGAAGGTAAACCATCTCCTATTTATTTTTTTTAACTCTTGCTATTAACTGACCCTTTGCTGATCTGCTAAGAAGCATATTGACTTCCTCTCTACAGGTCTTCCAAGAGATTTGCTGCTTAAGCATGCTTGGCATAAATCCTGAGAGGGGCCCTGGGACAGTTTTTGAGGAACATGGGGTCTGCTGTTAGAGCTAATGAGCTTGTTATGAGACATACACTGGTATCTCTGGTGGCTCTGTCCTTTGCCACTGTGTCCAGCCTGCCTGCAATTAGGAACAAGGTCTGTGACATTGCGCTTTGTACTAAATCTGCAATGAGACAAAAATGTTTGATTTTCACTGAACGTAGCAGAAACTTGTGATCCGTAGAGTAAGAACAGATTTTTCTTTTTATGACTTGAATTCCTTAGAAGTCCCCAAGGACTGACATTTTAAAATTGGAGGGTTTTTTCTCCTTTTTTTTTCTTTTTTCTTATTTTCTTTTCCTCCTTTTTAACAGAACTGCTGCCCATATTTTCTAGGGATTTAGAAATCAGAATGGAGTTAGCCCAGGTAGTTGAGGCTATCGCCCTGGACAGAATGCTTATGAGGATGTGTTAAGTAAGTGATATTGATATATTGACAGGGTAGAAGGTAAAAGAAGAGTATCTCAACGGCTGTTAGATGAGGAGTCACAGATCTAGATCCATGTTGCTTGCCTGTCCAAGTTAACTCTCGTACCGTATCAGTAAGAGGTCAGTAGTGAAACAATGTGCAAATCCAAGGTACCTCTGCTAATGATGCCCTCTTTTTTTTGCTCATGATCAGTGAAATTAGAGAATACAGGGATGGAATTGACCTCAATGAGTCTTTGCATCTCATATCCCATGAGGAAAAGGCACTGTAGCTAAACCGTTAATCTGTTCAGGTTAACTTGGCCATCGTAAAGTCTCAAAAAAAAAGCCCAGGTGTCTAGGAGTCTCTACCTGACTTGGATCATTTCTGACTGTTGGGTTTGCAGGTTTTGCCTTTATTTTATTTTGTTGGATGTTACCATCAGGCAAGCTCTCTCCTGCATCTGAGGACAGACTCTTCTAGAGGATTGTCTACCCTTTGTCAGACAATTAAAAAAAGTGCTTTTACCAGTACAGCATTTCCCATGGAAGAGGGACAACTTATCATTCTTTTAAGACGTTCTAATTCAGTGTAACTCTGCTCACAGTGTGGCACTGGATTGGTTAAAACCACTTTCTCATTGATGGGTGACTGGAAAAGTGCATGGAGCTATTTCTTGCAGCTGAAAAGGGAGATACGAGATGCAGCCGGTGGCACCTTTATCCTTTCCTTTCACATAGCCTGATTTAGGACAAATTGGTAATTTCATCTTTCAACTCCTCACCTCCTTACCCTACCCTTTCACTGCTTTCATGGACTGGCTCTCTCCTTTCCAGAGCCTGCTTGCAATATACTTAATGAGAAAGTGCCATTCCTGGGGTCAGGGCAGCTGCAGGGCAGAGGTCAGGTAACATAGTGAGGTCCATTATTTTAACAGCAAAGATGGGCATCATTCCTGATGCTCTGAGCACTCCGAGATAAGCCCCTGGCAGTCATCTATGCTATTCCTACTACTCTGGACCCTCAAAGTCATGCAGCAACAAGTGAGTGAAAAAATGATGGAGGGACAAGTAAGAAGGGTAAGAAGACCCTTGTTGGTCTGTGGATCTTGGGAGGTTGGGATACGTGTTGGAGAAAGGAGCATGGACAGCCCCTTCTACCCAGTCTCTTGTCAGCAGCATCTCCTTGCGAGCCAGCCTCAGCCCTATAGGGGTGATAAAGTCTTTGTTGCCTACTTGAACTCTGTGTCCTGCACAGCAATTGGTTGCTGATCTCAGTTTGGGTGTCCTGGCACTGCTGCTGCTTGCTATTAGTCAAGAGGAAAAAAAAGGAAGACTCTGCATCCCTCGCTGCCTCTCACTTCAATATATTTAATGTTAACTTGCTCTCTGTTATTGTGTCCCATGCACCCATGTCCCTTAGCACTTTTAAAGCTCTAGTGAATTATAGCCCAACAGTGGAACATCTCCGTTTCATTGGTTCTGGATCACATGCTCAGAGAACTCAAAAAAAAAAATTCTCTGTTTCAGATCAGGGTCAGGAGAAGAAATCACTCCTGCTTCTGACTCCTAGACGTTTATTTTAAGCACATGAGCATTCAAACTACCAATCCTATTGATTTTCAATTATGGCTCAAATGGAAACGGTTGTAGCTTTGTGTTAACCCTCGGGAGACTTTGCCCTGTCATCTCTAGTGAGGAACTGGGGGAGAAATCCTGTGCTGATGTGGATCTGTGGTCATGTGGTGAAATGCACTCCTGGACGAAAATGGGTTTTACCGCAGCTTGTTTAAATAACAAAATCCTCTTTATGGGGATGGGCATTCTTGGATCTGCTGCTGGGGGCAATAAATGGGTGTGTGGCATGAAGAAATCCTATCTATAAATACAAAGTTATTGTGGCGTGGAAGAAAGTTATTGTTGGCATGAGTATGGGGAATGTTTAAGTTGTGCGAAGAGACTTATTTTAACTGGCAGCTGTGCTGGACCTTTCTAAAGTGTTAGGAGTAGTGCTGGCAGAGCTGGGTTAGCAAACAGAAGGCAGATGAAAAGTTTGAAGCTGCAAAACTCACACCCTTATTTCCCTGATTTTTAGGCTGATGCGTATTTGTTAACAACAAACATGTATGCACATGCTCTGTGTTTCAAGAGTGCTTTCCTTGTTCGGTGTCCTATCTGGAAATGCAAAGGAGTTAAATGATTTGTAAAACCAGATTAAGACTGTGACACATTCCCTGCAGAAAAGAAATCCAAGGATTCTAGTTCTCAGCAGCCTGGCCAACAGCTAGAACAAATTTCACGAGATTTGGACTCATCTTGAACTTGATCTGCCTTGAATGATGTCTCTGTTCATGCATCCAATTGATGTATGTGTTTTCCATCAGCTTTATGTGAGAGTCACTAATTATGTTATTTATAACAGTCTGCCGATTGCCTGCCTGCAGCAGGGCAGCTGGAGCCAGTGTTGGGTTACAATCACCTGCTCCTGTCCCAGTTCCCCTTTACTGCATTGGAGCAAAGGCTGGATTACAGAATGGGGTGGGGTGGTGACCCTAAACCACTGCTGCTCCGGCTGTCCTCATCCTCACCTTCTCCTCAGGGCAGAGCCTGTGGGGAATGAAATACAGCAAAGTCCTGAAGTATATAGCCTGGATGCCTCTGTAAGGATTAAAGGCAATACCCTCCATGGCAATTTTTTGGCACTACTCCTTTTCTGTCTACCTTAAGCCAAAACCATTTGGTTTTTAATATTAAAAATATGCATCATGTCTGGGCAGGAGCAGGACCTCCTTGGGGTGGCCACTGTGTTGTCCTCTTGAACATCCAGCAGATCTTTTTGAGGTGCTGTAAATATGCCCCAAACATCTCCAAATGGTAAGAGGAGAGGACCTCAGCTAAATGGAAATGGGGTCCTCATGATGGAGGCATCAGGCTGCTCTGAGCTGGCAATTTTATCTCGCTTATTCTCCCTGGTGGGGCAGCAAGTGGTCCTACCTGCTTATTTGTGGTCTTAGCAGCAGCACCTGGAGTTATCACATTTGTTATATCTCCTCCTCACAGTGCTGATAGGAGAGGAAATCTCCCAGGGTTTTTGATGGGATAAAGAATAGGAAATTAGCAAAGCCTCAACACACAAGTCTCTGTGACTCTTTCCAACCTGAACACCGGCTCTGCTGTGTCCTGGAACAGTAAGAGTGGTGAAGGTGACCACACTCCTCCCTGATGTGTGAGTATCTGGAGGGTGCAAACTCTGTTTATGTGTGTTAGCACTACTGACCATAACCAGAGATCAGTGGCCAGATCAGTATGGAAAAATAAATGAATTTGTTTTGCTAGGAAAACTGCTGAGAGTATGTTTATTTCTTTTGAGTCTGCATGAGCATGTGAGGAGACATGCGCAGGAGTAGTGGAGGTAGAAGGGCAACAGCTTGATTACACGATCCCTTTCTGTGCTTATTGAGTATCAATTGGAAACAGCTCCCCATAGTGGCTCTGCTTCTAACCCTTCTGCTTGTAGCTGACTCTGCATCCCAGTGGGAGGACCTGGCTTCCCACAAGAGTAAACAACAAACTGACTTGAGTTCATAACCTTCCCTCCCTGCCCTTGCAGCTCCTGGAGCTGTAGTTTCTGGAAGAGCTGTGTTACCACAGCAAACTCCCTCCTCCCTCTGCCATGCTGGTGAAATGCCCTTTGTAAGCCTCCAAGCTTTTGATTTTTGCATGAGCTGAGTTGGGGTGAACTTGGTGAGACTGACAAAACATCATGAATAAGTTAGGAGGAAAGCTGTACTCAGTGCTCAGGGCATACACAGGCAGAGAAAGCAGGCTTGGTGCTCAAACAGCACCTCGAGTGCCTCTCTAGTTCCATTTTATACCCTTTTGGATGCTATATTGGTTGAGATTGGACTTTTCAGGTGGGTGCCAATCTTCATGGGTCTTCGCCAGTCCTGTGCTTCTATAGTAATAACGGGCTTCAGATGAGTGGCCTGTAAATCTCTCTGGCATCACCTATGAACATTTTGGTGGATTACCCTGACAGTCCAATGTCTAAGAGATCTCCTCCCTCAAGCACAGCATCCTCAGCATGGAGAGTTCATGACACAGCTTTGTGTCTCCTCAGTATTTCTACCATCACATCATACCATCGCTTAAGGCTTTTCCCAGAGTCTCTGCTCCTCCGAAGACAAGACAGACATCTCTAATGGCCAAAGTGGACAGTTTGATCATCTTATTTCACTGTCTGAACCATCAGACATGGATGGCTTTGTGAGCATTTCTTTTTCTTAAGAGTAGCATTTTTCCCAGGAGATCCAAAATCTCTAACGTTGAGATGAAGTTTCCCTCTGTGTTCTTCCTAAAACTGTCTTTGTAAAAGAATAACTCAAATGAGGAACTAACTTTCACTTTCTAGGAATATCTATGCTCCTCTTTTACTCATGTGCTTGTGCTTTTTCATTCTGAAGACCAGGCCTTCTTAATTTCAAGGATGTTTCTATGCTGGTGGACAGCGACACTTTTCTCAACTCTCAACCTCTGGTGTGTTAGTAGGATCTTTTTCATCCCCTTTACAGTTTAGTATTTCTTGTGACTCCCCCTATTCCATTCTTCCTGAATGGCTTTCAGAGTCCCTTGTCACCGTGATCTCATTCATGCTGTTCCTGGAGGGTCATTGCCAGTCACCTCTCTGTAGTTATTTCTGCACAGTTGGGGCTTTGTAATGAAAACCCAAACTCTCTATCTGATTAATTTCCAGAGCTGCTGGATTTGTTCTTGATTTCTTCTTTGGATTCATTTCAAATCACAGCAGGTCAGGGAAAAAGGTACATCAGTGTCCTCTCCAAAATGTGCCCTGCTTCACACCAGAATGACTTTTCTGACCCCACGCTGCTACATCTGGACATGCTGAAGGGCCAGAGCTCTGTCACACTGCAAAGAGGTGTAGGACTGGAAGAGGCATCTTGGGTTAAATCCAGGCCACTGCATTGTGTGATTCTGTTTGCAGACCTATGAAACACCATCCTCACCTTCATTTCCTTCTTCTACTTGCCCATCCCAAGGGCTCCTCACTGTTGGTGGGCTGGGCAGGCTGGTGATCTCATGGAGTTATAGCTGTTGCGTAGGAGAGACCGTCTGAGGTGGATGCTAAACTGAGGACAGGGTTATCCCAGCAACAATACAGCTGAGCTAAGGACCCAGAAAGGTGCATCATCCGGCATCTTAAGTCCTTGCTGGGGCATGGAGGTGATATCATAGGAGCTGGGCCAAAGAGACTTTTCTGCATTGAGTGCACCCTTAGCAAATTTGTGGATGATACTAAGCTGGGTGGAAGTGTGGATCTGCTGGAGGATAGGGAGGCTCCAAAGAGAGCTGCAAGTTTTGTTTTACAGTGCCTTAGTCAACCCTTCTGTAAAACAGGGGTAATTCCTCTCCTCACCTAGGTGTCTGTCAGACCTGTGTGTTGTTACCAGCAGTGATAACCAACACGAGCCCTGGGATTAAAAGCAAAATCATGAAATAGGCTGTTTGTAGGAAAATCATGGCCACTCCATCACCAACAGTGGCCTCGCTGAGAGTCACATTGACTGTCCTATACAAATATACAAAACATACAAAACCCTTCTGCCTCTTGAGCTAGAAACAGCCCTTCCAAACCTGATGCCATGGAGCATCCTGGGGTAAGGTGCTCATGCAGCCATAGCAAAATGTCTGTGCATCCAAACATGCAAGGATCTAAACAGGCTGGACTGCTGGGCTGAAACCAATGGCATGAGATTTAACAAGGTGAAATGCTGGATCCTGCACTTGGGGCACAACAACCCTGTGCAGCTACAAACTAGGAGAAGTCTGGCTGGAAAGCTGCCAGAAGGAGAAGGACCTGGGGGTGTTGGTCGACAGCGACTGAACATGAGCCAGCAGTGTGCCCAGGTGGCCAAGAAGGCNGGAATGGCCTCAAGCTCCACCATGGGAGGTTTAGGCTGGATATTAGGAAAATAATTTTCACAGAAAAGGTCATTGGGCACTGGCAGAGGCTGCCCAGGGAGGTGGTTGAATCACCTTCCCTGGAGGTGTTTAAAGGATAGATGGATGAGGTGCTGAGGGACATGGTTTAGTGATTGATAGGAATGGTTGGACTTGTTGATCCTGAGGTCTTTTCCAACCTAGTGATTCTATGATTCTATAATTCTACTCTGCAAGGGAAGAGCAGGTTGAGCCAAGCAAGTAAGCATATCTTGTTGCATCTCTCCAAGCAAAGCCAGTGAGACCAGGATCACCAAAGGCTGCTTCTTGCAAGGTGTCCACAGGATACAGCTGCTTGTTTAGAAGTAATATATCCTCTGAGGGGCCTGCAAATAACTGCCTCAAACCTCACAGGTTTGCTGCAATGGGAAGTGACCCCAGCCTTGGAGTGACTTGTGACAACCAGTGCTTACAAAGCAGCACGCTGCTAACAGCAATTAAAAATTGCCTCTCCCTTGGCCGCTTAATAAAGAGCGGCAAAAACTGGGCGTTAAACATGTCTTTCCTATAAGTGGCTCAACCAGAAATATTTGATAGAGACATATGCTCACCTCACACACATGCACAAAGCACACAGACTTGATGAAAGGATTTGTTAGCAGAGACACTATGTTATGTGCTCCTGCTGCTGCCTCCTCTGATTTTGCTTGGAAGGTGAGGGTTAGATTTTTTTGTTTGTTTTTTTTTTTTTCTTTCGGTTTGGTTTGTTTAAGTGTTTTTCTGGTGGCTGCTTTACATTTTATTCTGTCTTCCAGAGGAGCTGATTCAGCAGTTTAGCACCAGCCGCTGCTCAGAGGAATTTGCACGGGTTTTGTTTATTATTTTGAGCACAGCCAGTTCGGCTTTGCTCTTAATTGACAAGCAGGAAATGTTTCTTGAACTTCTTAGCTAGCTGAGCCTGTTGGTGGGACCCTGCGGTCGAGGAGGGGAAGCTCATAGCAAACTTGCATTTGAATGATTAGCAAACAGAATGTGATTTCAGTGCAAATGTATCTCTTGATATTCGAGGTGTCAAATACTCTGCGTAATGATCATGCTTTAAATATAGTTTATAACTTTCTCCTCATGCATATACCGCCCACTCTGTGTGCATTGTGGAATATACATACAGTGTGGCTGTGTATAAATGGTGTCGCTGTATAATTACACCTCCAGAGGAAGAGATCTGTCTGTTTTTATTTTAAAAACATATATCTGTGTATTTAAAGTAAGCGTATTACACAGATGGAATCTCTTTTAGGTCACATTTCAATAATAATTATAGCTTAATTATGCCATGGTAGTTTTATTTTATTTTATCTTAGCTACCTCTAATAATTGCTAACTTTCCAAGCAGAAAGGTCATGGCACAGATGTGAGTGAACACATTGTAAACTGGATGTAGTAAATAAATCTGCTAAACAGTAGCAGTGGTATTAAGCACAGTAAGTGTGCAAGGGCTGAGAGAATAGCCTTGTCACCAATGTTCTGCTTATATGAATTATTGGCAGCTGTGTAATGAAAGATCAGACCACAATAGTTGTGTAGAATTGTCTTTGATGTGGGATTAAATTCCCAGTAAGCGCTGTGTAACTACAGCATTTTTTATTCCCTCATACCACCTTGACCAGCTCTGCCAGTGCCTTTAGCTTTGATTTGTAGGGCTGTATCATCTATCCCCATCCTTGTTACTGTTGTGCTAGGGTGTTGTGTGTCTGCTGGGATTTTCCCGAGCTTATTGCCTGGACCTGGGATGTGCTGGAGGAAAAATCAATCTGCGCTTACCCTGCTTCTTGTGCCATAAAAACCAAGGTCTGATTGCTTTTGGAGTCGGGAGACAAGCCTCGGACGCACTTAATATCACCGAAATCTTACCCTAGAAGTTGAGACTGAGACAATTGCTTCAGTTTTATTTATTTAGACTCTTGTTTGAAGAAAATTTGAGGGTTGGAGCTTGGTGGCTGCTCAGTGTAGGGAAATTCAGGAGGAATCTTTGACAAATACTGCCAGGGACAGAGCTTGTGCATAGGAGGGGGATGAGTTTGTGAGGAGCTCATGGCTGTGCCAAGGATTAAATGCAGATGGGAGGTAATCCCAAACCAACAGGTGGGATGGCTTGAATTTGTAGGATGGAGAGCCTGCTCCGAAGTGAGGGATTTAGCTTCTGAGGTGCCAGTTCCTTCACAACAGAGCAGTTTAATTTGGATGAGTGTCTAGGCTGCATGTAGCAGTTGTTTGTTTTAGCTGACCGGGTGAAATCCCGGTCCTGTTGCAATCGGTTTTGGAGCAAACAGCACTGGGATGTCTGCCCACGCTGGGAGAGTGGTGGTTTACACATTGTGATGGAGGAGTAAAGCATCCCTTTTTGGGAGACTGTTCGTGGGAGAAGGGGTATGAATCTTTCTTTCTCACCTGCTTCCTTTGTGCTTTCTGCACCACTGCTCACGTCTCCGTCATCTCCAGTATAGTGTGGGGTTTATTTTTTTCCTTCCTTCAAACTCCTCCCCACCAACTGTGCCGGCTCCTGAGGAAATATAGCATGGCCTGACACGTTTCTGTCTGCAGCCCCCCTCCTGCATGGCTGGGCTTCTCGCACCTACCTGCTGGGAAGAACAGACATGGGAACAGCTTTGCTTGCTGCTTGGCTTTCTGTGCTTGTACAAAGTGATCCCAATCTGAGCCCTCGAAGGTGGCATGTTGATGCGAGACAGGGGAGATCCTTTGTGTCAAGACAGGGTGATAGGACAGAAAAAGCCTCAGTTTAGTGTTTCAGGAGCTGCTGGTTGGGCTGGCTGCTTGAGCACCATTTTCATTTAATGTACGAGTTTCTGTGGGACAGATATATGACTGAATTGAGGAAGCTCAGAGCTTTTCCTGCCCCACACCTCTGGGATCAAACTCTCTGCGACACCTGGTCTTTCATAGAATCACTGGGTTGGAAAATGCCTCTTAGATCAAAGTCCAACCATTCCTATCTGCCACTAAACGACGTCCCTGTGTGCCATGTCTACCCATCATTTAAATACCTCCAGGAATGGTGACTCAACCACCTTTCTGGGCAGCCTCTGCCAGTGACCGATGACCCTTTCTGCAAATATTGTCCAGTCTGAACCTCCTCTGGTGCAGCTTGAGGCCATTCCCCCTTGTCTTATCACCTGCCACTTGGGAGAAGAGGGGAGCACCCATGTCTCTACAACCTCCTTTCAGGTTGTTGTAGAGAGCAGTGAGGTCTCCATTCAGCCTCCTCTTCTCCAGGCTAAACAATCCCAGTTCCCTCATTGCTCCTCATAAGACTTGTTCTCCAGCCCCTTCACCAGCTTTGTTACTCTTCTCTGGGCATTCTCTCATTATCCCATCACTTGGTTAGGGTGATGGGATGGGTTGAGATGGTTGGATATCTATTTGGACAACAGCAGCACTTTTCTGTTTCGCATATTGTTGGTCTTTTTCAACTCTTTACAATTTGTTCCTTAACAAACAGCCTTAAGGGAATTTTGCATCCAAAGAATCACCTGGACCTGTCCTGGATGATTCTGGGGCTTTGAATCAGGTACGAGGTAGCATAGGAGATGCTTCTGAAGCTCCTTCAGGGAAACCCTTGGGTCTTGGCCCCTCTCTCCCTCCCTACACATATCATTGTCCAAAACCATTTGTGAGCAGCCAATGAGACTGTGGCTGGCAACACCGCCCAAACGCCCTGTGCTTGCACTGCTGTTTTACACTGATAATACACCCAAGATCAGCATTTAGAAATAATTCAATTAAAAGGGCCTCATCCTTCATTTATGAGGAAAGGAGGCTTATAAAGAGCTGTAAACAGGGATCATCTCTGCGTGTGCTGTGGTACGGATGGAGTTTGTTTCTAGCTGAGTACTGTGCTCATGGTATCTCTTGGCCCATGGAAGGGACCTGGGATGAGGAGGGATTCAGACAGGTTTAGTAACAGTGTCAGCAGAGGAGCCTGATGAAGTACTAAGCTGTGCTTTTTGTATAAGTTATGATGTTTTTGGATCAAAGCTCAATCACGCTGTTATGCCAGTGAAGTGCAGGGTACCTCATGGATATGAACAGGCATATCTATCTCTGCAATCACCAGTTCAATCCTTCTTTGCATATGTGTTTGTACAATAGGTCCAAATTTTCTTTGTCTTTCCAGTTAGCTGTGTAACCAAATAAATGTTTTTTCTTAGTTCTGCAGGACCATATTCTGTCTCATGGGTTCTACCTTTCTGTCCACGTCCCCACTTACTTCCTACCCTTCAGTTCCCCAGTTCTCATAGTAAAGCTCCTTGATGGGGCAGTTTACTTTACTTTGGGTTAGACAACAATGCTGTGCTGGTCACAGCTTTAGGAAGGGTTCTTGCTCTTGCTGGGTGAAGATATCCCTAATTACTCCGTTCTTTTAGCTGGAATGGGCATGCTTAGAACACATAGCAAATGAAAGAAGGCATCTGATCATACTCTCCATCCAAAGCAGAGAAACGCAGTGGTTAACAGAGGAAGAGCTCTCTTCTTCATCATCTATGTCCACTCTGAGTCTGTAGCAGTTCTAGCTGTTCTCATCATCAGGGAGTCTTTTTCTATATTAGGATATGAGCTTATATTGTTCAACTTGCCAGAACTTTTTAGCTTTCCAGACATATAGTGAGGATTCTGGCTCACAGTCTTTCTCTCAGGTTGAGTTGGGTGGGGAGGCAACTGCTCTGGTTTTGTGCTTGGGTAAGTTTTAATTTTCTGGCCCTTGCAAAACTCGCCTGGCCATGCAAGAATGACTCTTAACACCTGGTGACCTCTGGAGCCAAGTAAATGTACTCGGTAAGTCAAAGTCCACTAGATGACAATAGAGATGGATCATATTGCCTCATGGATAAAGCTACATATGAGAATGATTTCTAGACTATTTTGCCTCAAATACCCTTCCCCCTCCTTTTGTGGCTGGTTGAGATTCTCCATTAACTTTCCTAGATCCATGCCATCACCAGGATTGAGGAAATGAAGCAACTTGCTGAGTCCAGTTCATGGTGGCAACTGCTGGCATTCCATGCTTCCTAGAACTGACTTGACAGGGACCTGTTCCTGGTCTTTGTTCTTTCCTTCCTTATATATGAGTAGAAATGTATTTTGACAGGCCAGTGATGCAGAAAATAACTTGCTGCTCTTCAGCTGTTGCATTCCTTGACCCCAATTAGAATGTGGTGCATGTAGAAGTGTCAGCTTCTTGCTCTCTTTCCACTCTCCATCCACCTGACCAAAATTCCCATTATAAAGATGACACCTGAGCGCTTCGTGGGGTGGAAATCATTGCTGACCAAGTGGAGAATCAGAACAGATCTGAAGTCCATCTCATCTGGTGTTTTTCTGGCTTTCATTTATGAAGAAGGTGCAGGAAGCTGTCAAGAAGAAGTTACAAGGTAACTCGAGTTATTTCAATCTGTGGGAATGTTTCCCTTTGACTCGTCTGCGTAGGATTGTATCTGTCTATATGGGGTTCGCTTATGCCCTGAAAGATGAAGCTCTGTGTCCCTTGTGGACCTCCAGCTTGATATTAATTTCTTTGGAACAGTTAGTGTCCTCGTAGTTGAAGCTGTGGAAGATGAGCAAAGGAGCCCGTGAGCTGGGAATGAGGCAGTCCATGCCATATTTCCATGGAATTCAGGACCACCAAAGACTGCACAGGTTCCTCCATTACCCCATGATCCTGCTCTTCATGTAGAGGACTCACTGGTGGCTTATGTCCCTAGGAACAGCTGAATTGCAATGCCCTTCTGTTATCTTATGAGCGTGGCATAAAAAACTCATGCACTCTGTCAGGACAAGAGAGCAGAAAACAGGGCTTGACTTCTGCCTGAGATCTGTCTGAATTTTTCTTCCTCTGTTTTGGTTGTTGAGTCGTTGGTACTGGATGTCAGGCATGTTTCAAATCACAGCTGCCTTGTGTTCTCTGATGCGCAACCTCTCATCAGGTTATCTGTGTGATTCAATGGGATGAGAGGAGGACAGAGCTCCAGACTGTGACTCATTCAGTCTTTTCCCAGTGCTGCTATAATTCAAGTGGAAATTTCAGAAAATGGTAAAACCTTCAGGCATGTTAAATATGCCAGGCTTTAAGTGCATACGAATGAATCCAGAGCTCATTTTGAACTTGGAAAAATTGGGTAGACTTGCTGTGATCTTATTGCCTCTGCTCACTGCAGACTATCAGACTCCTTGAAAAGTCTCTGCATAGTGAGGGGGTTATCGCATAGAATGGAATGAGAAAAGCATCAGGCTTTCTCCTAAAGGTAACCTCACATCCAGCAATTAATTAGCCTGAAGAAGAGCGTTTGAAGAATTTTGCAGGATGCTTCTGCCTTCATTCGTTGTCCTGAATTAATTTATCTTGGTTAAATTCAGGACCAGCACAGGGAAACAGGTGAGCATGTGGAGTGCAACAGTTTGTAACTGCACCTACTCTTAATTCAGGGTTTTCTTCCCTGTCAGGTGCCCAGGCACCTTGTGTAATCACTGAGGATGACCCTGGCCATGACTTCCCCTCCTCATCTGGCTTTTATTATTCATCCACATGGTCTGTGCTCTCTGGACAGTAATGCTGGCTTCCTCTGTACTCCCTCTGATATCCCCTCTTGTCTTATTAGGCAGATGCTGAGTTGAAGGTGGAATATCCTCTTGCCATCAGATGACAGAACTCAATGCAAGGGTCATTGCATTCAGCACTGCAGTGACTTCCCATGATTCTGCCGAAGTTCTGTTTCTAATAAGGCCACTTGCCTTGACTTTCTCTGCAGAGTAGGGCACGGGAATGACCCTTCATTCATTAATGTTGGAATGGGTCTGGAGGAGGGCCACAAAGATGGTTAGAGGGCTGAAGCACCTGAGCTATGGGGACAGGCTGAGAGAGTTGAGGTTGTCCATCCTGGAGAAGAGAAGGCTCTGGGGGGACCTTATAGGGGCCTTCCAGTACCTGAATGGGTCTTACAAGAAAGATGGTGGAGGTACCTTTCACTAGGACATGTAGTGATAGAATGAGGGAATAAATTAGGGGGGGAAAGACTTAGATTAGACATTAGGAAGAAATTATTCACTATGAGAGCAATGAGGGACTGGCACAGGTTGCCCAGAGAAGTTGTGGATTCTACATTCCTGGAGGTTTTCAAGGCCAGGTTGGACGGGGCCTCAAGCAGCCTGGTCCAGTGGAAGGTGTCCCTGCTTATGGCATGGGAGTTAGAACCGGATGATGTTTAATGGTCCTTCCAACCCAAAGTATTCTATGATTCATCCAAGCCTGAATTTTTGCTGTGTTACACAGGAGTTTCAGAAACTCTCCAATACCTCAAGAGATGAGATCCCACTAGAAATTCAACAAAGGAAGTCCAAGCTGTGGTTACAAGCTGTTACATCACTATTTCTATTTTAAATAACTGGAAGTATAGCCCATGCAAAAAACTCACCACAACTTGGGTTTCTTTTGTCCTGTAAACAAAAAAACCTTTTTTTTTCCACTGAACACTAGCAAGTACCACTACTGTCATATGCTGCTTCCAAAACATCCAAATGAAATACAAGTCTCTCTCTTTCGTAATTCCTCAGTGAGAAGCGTATGATGCCAAGGTGTTGTACAGTCTCAGATCTGAGTAGGTCTTTAATATGAATGAAGTGTGTAATACATGAGTGACGGGTAGCGGCGTGACGTTGATTGAACTGTGGTGGCTTCGCACAGAAGAGACTTTTGTCTCTGCAGTTGAAATGAGTGGCAGCTAAAGATCTGCTTAATAATTTGTGCCACGAGAGAGGAGAAATAGCATGGTGAGACAGAGTAGAGCCCTCTGAACAGATCAGTCTCTTCCTTTGTTTTCTTCTACACTCTATATTGATACTGAAGATTATTCCTCTTGGAGGGACAATGCATGGACAGCTGGGGAAGAACGCTGGTATGAAGAAGGTTCAGAAACTTTCTCTTATCAACTTCCTGAGAGAACATAAGCTGAAACAGCGAAAGGAAAGCTATTTTTGCAAATAGTGCTGTCAACAAAAACCTGCCTTTGCTCTCTGGCTGGAGGGCTTGGAACAGGGTGGAAAATTGTTGCAATGTTTACCTTACAAAAGATAAGCTTTAAGCTGAATTTTTTTAAATTTTTTTGTTTTGGCTGACAGTAATCAGGGAAATTTTTTCTTAAATAAGAAAACAACTGTCCAAACTCCAGCTTCATTTTAACCTGAAAAATGTTGATAGCTCAAAAATTGTTTGAAAAAGAATTTCTAGGTGAGAACCTAATGTATGTCTCAAAAGTAGATTAAGAAGGAGGGGAGATGCTAAGTCAAAGTTTTCTAGCTGGAAATAGTGATTTATTACCCAGCTATCTTTTCAAATGACAAAATATATAACTAATTAGATACAATTCATCACCAGAACTTGAAGCTGCCACTGGAATAAGTTAGAAGATTTTTATGAACAATCCGTAGTCTCAAATTATGATCTAAATGTAGCATAATGTGTATTGAGAGTTAGTCAAATGCACTGAGACACTGGGAAAAGCTTAATAAGATTCTGAAATTCTGCCCCCCTGTAGAGTTTTTTTTCTAATGAAGGATTTGAAAAGGGCATTTTAGAATGATGTTTTATACTGTACCAGTCTTTTCCCCATAAAACATCAGCTATAATAATTATTTTTATGCAGATCCTGAGGCACAGAGAGATTAAATGACTTTCTCAAGGTCAGACAGTGAGTCAGAGGCAAAACTAGTGAATGAATTTGAGTTTTGATTCAAGGTCTACGGTGTACACAAGTAGGCCTCGCTTCTTTAATCATTAAGGCTAGATGCACTCAATCTTTATGGGTCTAATGTCAAAGCATCTCCTAACCCAGTTCTTTTTGCAAATGGAGTGTAATCCTGGGAGTGGATAACGTGTTCCCAACCATCTCTGGTTGATCCTTAGAATGAGCATGACCAGCATGAAGCTACTGGTGAGTAGAGTGTCCTTAACGGGTCAAATCCCAGGGGATGGTTGTGGTGATGAAGAGCTGCTAATTGGCTGTTTTGTCACTCCATATAATAGAAGAAAGTTGTGGGAAGGGCTCAGGCAGAGGCTCTTTTTTTTCACACATGGTTTTCTGCTAATAAAGACTGCTGCTTAATTTTAAATACCCAGTGGATGCTAATCACTGCCTTCTTGGGGTCACCTGGAGATTTAGAAGTTCTGCAACATTTCTACCTTTAGGAACTTCTGTAGTGATGAGGCTTGCATTGCTGCTGCTTCTGGCCGGTACTGGGTAGGGATTTGCTCTCCAGCCATTTTGCAAATCCTTCTAATCAGCCTAGTTCAGCCGAATCACGTCCCAGGGGACACATAAACTGTACCAGTTTTACACTCACTCAGTGGAGTCAGTCAGCTACATTCCTCTACATTGTTTCTGCCTCCTGATATCTCATAATGAGTTATAAGCTATGGAAAAGGCACTTTGCTAAAATATCGAAGCTACTTTAGTGTCCTGGTCATTGCAGGTTTGCTTCCAAATATGTTTTGTTCTGTTTTAAGTGGCTTGAATGCTGGTCCTCCTGACATTTCCCTCAGGCCTCTCTCCTGCACTCTGATGGATCTTGCTGTCAGGAAGTTATTCCTCATACTCAGGCTACTCCTTATCAGTCTGTCACTTTTTCAAATCATTGGGCTAATAGTTTTCCCATTACTGGAGCCGTCTCTGTGTCCTTTCCATCCTGATCTCCCCAGGGGAGCCTCTTTCTTCTTGCACTAAAAGGGGGTCAGACAAGATGACTTTACAGGTCTTTTTCTCCCCTCCTGCTCTAACTTGTTGAAGTCTGAGATATTTTGGATGTGACCTACGATGAACTCTGAGAGAGTGTATGAAAGAATAGATTTGATAAAATAAGCAATGAGCGTGTTGGTGGCCATAAATTCCACAGGTTTAGACATTCTCATAAATTTTAGAATAGTATATGAGAAGGGGTGAAACAGGATGTCTTCTGTCCTGGACACACATGACTTTAGGGGGAGGGGAGAGCAGCCACAGAAAAAAAAGGCTGTTATTCTAATGCTGCAAAATAGTTTTTCAGATTTGTAGCAGTGTTTTCTGAGGGTAAGAAGAGATGGGAAGGAGAACACAAGAAAAAACAAAACCAGAGAGATCACTCCTGATACTCATCTGAGGAACCAAGGAACGGCTGAAAGCCCTTTCTCCACATAGAGTCAGTTTAAGGCTGGGACACTACTGAACAGCTCAGGCTCAAAAAGGCAGCTGTCAGATAGGCATCGAGGCTCCAGATGTTCACAGATGTCATGTGGAGTTGGGCCCCACTGTGCACCAGCATTTAGCATCATCAACACTGTCCTGCATTCTCAGCCTCCTCTCTGGAGGACACCTCACAAGCCAAGCAGCTGGGCTGGAGAGGAGAACAGTAGTGCTCGCTGCTGATTAAGCAATAATGAAATTAATAGCCTCTTAACATTCCTCCACTAACCACAACGTCAGCATGTCAGTACGTATTTACAATATAAGTTACACAAATGTCATTTTGGTACACTGAGCACTTCATATTTGCAATTCTCTACCGCAGCAATAAAATTAATCAGCCAGTCGGAGGAGAAACACACCCGTGAGATATCATCATTAATGACACTGAGTCAGGCTTTCGAAGATCTATATGAGAAGCAGATGAGCAAAGAGGGGCTGGCAATCCTGCACGGAGATGCCCTCAGGTCTCTGCATGAGACCACTTTCAGCCCAGCTGAATGAAGGCTCGGTTATCCAGTCAGCAAAGGGAGGACATTTGGAAGGGTTTGAAAACAAGTCAATCATCTTCTCTTCAAGATCTCATAGTAAGCACCAAATCAGTGTGATGTCCAGGGCTTTCCGTGATTTGTTTTTTAAGGTCTGAAATAATGTCATTTTTCTTGAGGAGGTTGCTTCCTGCAGTGAATGATCATAGAATCATCAGGTTGGAAGAGACCCACCGGATCATCGAGTCGAACCATTCCTATCAACCCTAACCCATGCCCCTCAGCACCTTGTCCCCGTGCCTTAAACACCTCCAGGGAAGGTGACACAACCACTTGCCTGGGTAGCCTCTGCCAATGCTCAATGTCCCTTTCTGTGAAAATTGTTTTCCTGCCTAGCATCCTGAATCCTGGGCATCCAGAGGTCCTTTTTGCCACCAGATATCTTGATTCTGCACTAGTAGTGCATGCAGATGATGGGTGCTCTGGAGCTTTTTTTTTTTTAAGTCTTGAATTAGTAGCTGGATTTGATATTGGTATCCTCAGTTGGTTGCTTACAAGGAGAGCTGATCTCGGATGTTATAGAATCATTTAAGTTGGAACAAAACTCCAAGATCATCCAGTTCAACCATCTGGCCACATCACTGTGGCTACTAAACCATATTATGAAGTGTCCTGCCATCCTGTATTCTGACCTTCTCCAGGGAAGGAGTCTCCACCACTTCCCTGGGCAACCTGTTCCAGTGCTCCACTGCTCTTTTGATAAAGAAATATTTCATAAAAACCAATCTAAATCTCCCCTGGTGCAACTTAAGGCCATTTCCTCTCATCCTATGGCTGGTTACGTGGGAGAAAAGACCACATATGGTCCGGTTCATAGGGATGTGAAGGCACTTAACTACTGAAGCTGCCAAAACCTCCTTCTTTTAAGACACAACATGCTGAAATGTCCTGAGAACCTTGCAGCAGGATGCAGCTCCTGCTGAAGGCAGTGCAAAAAACCCTGCTGATTTCTGTAGGAGCTGTACAGAGCCTGAATGGGCTTTTAATCATGTTTTCTTCTCTAATGAGAAGATAGTTAGACTTTTGAAAGTGCCTTGTTTACATGGATTGTTTTACTGGCATTGATCTCAGCAGTCAGAGAGACCCTGCCATGCAACAGGGCGGGCAAGTTATTTACTGCTGTTGTCCTCCTTTTTCCCTCTGCGAGATCCTAAACCTTACTACTCAAGCCAGATATGTCAGCATTCATGAATATTTGTCAGTGTGAGACCTGCTAAATGGCTCTCTACACGAGGAAAGAATATGACAGCGTTTGAAAGTATTTTGTTGTGGTTTCAGATAGAACAGCAGCCATGGCAAATACGCATTTGTCTATTAAAATGACAAAATCACCCAGGAAAAAAAGAAAGAATCCCAGCATTTGAAGGATTAAATAGTGCATTGACTGCCTACAGCATAACGGGCCCTTTGAAGGTCTGGATGTGATAAAAATGCACATGCCCATCTGACACGCAGCAAGCAATGAAGTCAGTAGAATTACATCAGGGATGGATTTCAGTTTGGCCCCTTCCTCCTCTCTTTCTACTTTCAAATTATGATTTCAAGGGAAAGCATTGTAAATCATATACAGTATAGGGAAATGCTGGGACTATGTAAACTAATACAGGTGCCTGTGCTCCTGCAAGCTCTTGAGTCCTAGCAGAGGAACTGATGAACAGGAGTGGTTTCGGTGAGAAACCTTAAAGGATTCAAATCAACCAGAAGTGTCAGTCGAGAAGCCCGACAATGCTGGGAAATCAATGCTGAATTCTCAAAGAAGAGCGTGCAGGGAAAATGATACCATTTGTTTGCAATTCTAATACAATGAATCAACAGATCGCTTGCAAAATGCTCCTGATGAAAAATGCGCATAATAGATGTGCAGGGAGAGAGAGACAAGGTATCTGTGCTAGTGAGGAGAGGGGGGATCTGAATCTAGGTCTTTCTGCTGAAATTTCTGAGTGTTTTGCTATCGCTGAGATGGATCTGTTATCCATTAAAGTTCAGGGGGAGCCTGGCAATGAAAGATGTAAATTTTTGCCAGGGGAGAAGAGATTGTGATAAAGAAGCAGTTATTGTTATGGAGGGGTCAACTGTTTCATAAAAATAGCAGTCATGAAAGGATGGTATAAAGCCTGAATGGATTAAAGATGATCTAAAAACAGAGATGGATTTTCTAATAGACAGCCCCAGCATTATTCCTCTGTTATCTTTTCCTGCTGAGAAATTCAGCTTCTAGCGCTGTTTGATTCTATTTTTTTTTTGTTGACTTTTGGTGGGTTCTTTTTGGGGGTGCAGGGACTCATTCCCATGGAGAGTGGATAGCGATCAATTGTTCATTGTCTTTTCCAGTGCAAGAGCTAGGGACTTTCTGAGGGAACCAGCAGATGTCAGGTTCAAAACAAACGGAAACTTGTTCTTGGGGGAAAGAAGTCATCTCTTTGGTCACAAAACCTAATTGACTGGTGGAACTTCCTGCTGCGGGACGTATTCTGGGTTCAAAAAGACCAGCAGACAAATTTGTAGAGAAGTAATCAATGGTGGTCCGTTATCTGTGAAGTTTCTACATTTGACTTGGGACATCCTTCAGCCTAGAACTCTTTGAAGGAGTATTTTGGGCACATTTTGCTGTATCCTTACCCTTTTCCTCTACTTTTCCCTTTGCATCTGCTATTGAACTCTGCCAGAGGCAGTTATTTGCAAGCTGGATCTTTTACTAGACCCAGTAAGACCTTTCTTAATGTGTAAAAATCCAGGATTGTCTTCTCCCTCCTTAGCAGACATTGTTTAAGTGGGCACGTTCTACCGTGATGCAATATGACTTTCCAGGCTGTATGAATATAAGATGTCATAGAATCATAGAATAATTTGGGTTGGAAAGGACCTTAAAGATCATCTATTTCCAACCCCCCTGGCATGGGCAGGGACACGTCCCACTAGACCAGACTGTCTTTTTCACGTTCAGGAGGTATCTAACTGTACTTTCAAGAGCAATGAGAAAGTGGATGCTGCATTTATACAAAATTAATCACCATTTTTCTATAAAGTTAAGATCTGAGCCAAAGCTGACAGGAGTTTCTGGATTTGTCAGTCATCGAATAGGGCTGAATCTCAGATTTTCAGTCCCAAAAGATGGGCATGGGCAGCTTGCCTCAGGCTGTTGGCTGGAAAGGAGACAGTGTCACCTCTGGATGAAAGAAGCAGTATGACAGGTTTTAATTATATTCAAATTATTAATTTCTCGGCAACACAAAGGAGAGGAAAAACCTAGATTCTCCTCTAAGTTGGAACAAAGCAATTAGGGTGTCATAAGAGAATAGATGATGTAGGATGACATGTTAGGGATCTGAATAAAACTTCTGAGACACGTGACCCCAAGGATCACCTGTCGTTTGTGCTCATTCTGGGAAAAGTGTTGTGGATGAGGAAAAAGTTGTTTCTGAGTGCTGAAGTTGTTGGTGATCTCACTTCTACTTCTTCTGGAGTCTCCTCTATCTAGGCTGTGATGGAAGTTGCCCAAAATTTGCTGCAATATGGTTTACATCCTCAAGGAAGGATAGAAGTAAAGCATCCCCTGTGAATGATGCTCACATCCGCAGTAACAGACTGGGAGGAGCNAGTTACAGAGAGCAATGAGGGCAAAGTAAGGCATCCCCTGTGAATGATGCTCACATCCACAGTAACAGACTGGGAGTAGCAGTATAATAGGACAGAAATCCTGCGGTGCAGCCCATTTATCCCACAGCTGGTGTGTAAAAAGAAGCAGAACAGAGCTATGAAGTGCTGGAGTGATGTACCATCATGTTTCTACTCTTTTTGACTCCAGTCCAGAAGGATGCCCATTGCTTTCTTCCTGAAAGAATCATTGGGTAGCAGCATAACAGACTCCTTGTAGAATTGGCCCAGAGTATATGTAGTCTTCTCTTTCCTCTAACATGCAAATAAGTGTATTCTGTCATTAAATATGGGTTGAGATGATGGGAAAACTTCGTGGATAACTTCTTATTCAGTGTCAGCGCAAGTGGCTCTCTCCCCTCTCTATACGAGAGCCAGCCTTTTCTCTCTCAAAGCAAGTTTCATGGATTCCTGAATTCTTCCTAAGACTTTCATGCCTAGTTCATTAAAAAAGAAAGAAGAATAGTGCCACTTGCAACTTTTTCCCCAGGCTCCCTCCAGCTTTCCCAGGCAATGACCAACACGGAAGGCAGAATTGAGTGTTTAAGGGTATGTGGGCATTGTGAATCTCCACGAGTGAACTTGCACTCTGCTCCCTTGGCACTGGCAAACTCCATCGAAGCAGGACAGGAAATTGGGTTCCCTGACCCTTCTTTTCTCCTTGGGAAGCTGCCTAGAAGAGTAAAACTAATTTGTGCTGGGGTAGGTTTCTGCTAATTATATTTTTCCCCCACATAGCTGTAATTTTTTTCTCTTTCCTCTTTTTTAATCTTCCCCAGGCCCATCTTCATTTTCCAATGCTTTCAACTTCTTCCATTTTCTCTTTTTGCCTCTTGCTTCCCTGAATGCTCAAAGCAAAAAGTGTATTTCTAGCCCAAATGTATTGGATGTCGGGTTCAAGAGGACAACAGAGACAGACTCCATGACAAAGAACATGTATGGACAAACCACAGGGGAAAAAAAAAAGACAACTTGGGAAGACAAACTGATGTGTATCAAGGGAATTCTGATTTATTCTTTAGCTAGAAAATTCAGCTACACACGCTGTCCTGGGGATTTCCTCTGCTTCTACTAACTGGAACCAAAAAACTTGTGGAGTTATGTCTGATTTTAGGCTAAAGTAAGGTGAACTTATCACAGAATCATTTGAGTTGGAAAGGACATTAGATATCATCCAGTTCCAACCCCTTGCCATGAGCAGGGACACCTTTCACCAGAACAGGTTGCTCAAAGTCTCATCCTATCTGGCCTTGAACACCTCCAGCGATGGGGCATCCATGACTTCTCTGGGCAACCTGTGCCAATGCCTCACCACTGTCACAGGAAAACATTTCTTCTTAATATCTCATCTCAATCTCTCCTCTTTCAGCTTAAATCCATTTCCCTTTGTCCTATCCCTGCACGCCCTGCTAAAGAGCCTCTCTCCAGCTTTCCTGTAGGCCCCTTTAAGTGTTAGAAGGCAGCTGTGAGGTTTCCATGGAGACTTCTCTTCTCCAGGCTGAACAATCCAAATTCTCTCAGCCTGTCCTTGTATGAGAAGTTCTCCAGCCATTGGGTCAANCTGGAACCAAAAAACTTGTGGAGTCGTGTCTGATTTCAGGCTAAAGTAAGGTGAATTTATCACAGAATGATTTGATNGGACTTGCTGTAGCAGATCCACGTTGTTTCTTTGCTGAAGACTCCAGAACTGAATGCAGCACTCTGGTTAAGGTCTCATGGGGCAGAGTTACTCATGGTGAAATCTGGGTTTTTTTTCTTGTCTACATTCGAAGTTGTGTTGTTACAGGCACTTGGTGATCTTCATCAGCTGGCCTGAGGCAGATTCGTTAATGTCTAGCATTGCCTTTCACTGTCACGCAATTGCTGTAGGTGCTGCCCACCTGGGTCAGTTTTAAGACCAGCATAACGCTCCGTGCTACCCAGTGAGCAGAAGCCTGGGGAAAAGTAAGAATAAAGGCCAGCTTTGTTTTCCCAGCTTCCACTAGTGTGTGTTGTAAGGAATAGTCTTGGATCAAGAATTTCCACAGTGATAGTTTTGTTCCCTCTTCTGCTTTTGGCAAATTGTCTCCTAAGGCCCATTATCTTAATTCTGGTTCTGAATTCAATCTTTGAGGTTTGCCTCTTTTCTTTTCATGAGAGGCTGCTATGATTTCTTAGCATCTTTATGTTCATGGGGGTGACTGCTTTCTCCTGGGAAGACAGATATAGGAACTGCCCTCTTCTTTTCTTTTTTTTCCCATTCTTTTTCCATCCTCCCAGGTATGAAAAATGACACCTGCTAGCCCAGAGAGGAGAAAAGCAGGGTGGAGTGACTTGAGTAGGTCTATCCAGAAGCAAAATGAAAAGGCAGGAATTTGATGATGGCGGTGAATTGTTTCCATCACTTGTGTTTTGGAGAGTACTAGCAGATGGGCTGAAGCTGGATTCATTGCTGATTCTTTTCAAGAAAAAAAAAAGCCCTTGATTGTTTCATGGGTTTATATTGAAAGTAAATGTTGCACTAAGCTATTTGACAGCTGGACATGGGTGTTGTTACCACCTCTGTCCTCCTTCTACTTTAAATTTCCATTTTTATTTAAAGCTATTCTCTTCTCCTAGTGGATGAAAAAACATAGAGTTATCTCAGAAGTTCTCAATGACTTGTCTCTTTCCAGGGTCTGTAACACAGGTAACTGGGGGAAAATCAAGTAGCAGAGAGAATATGAAGGAAGTTCAGAGCAGGCAAAAAACAGCCTCAGATCTGCGTGGAAGGAGAGTTAAGACACCTCCAACAGCTGTGAGATGGAGTCCTGCCAGAGAGTTACGTGCAGGAGCAAAATAAAGAAGGCTCCCCCTGAAGTCAAATCTCTCTTCTGCTCTTTTAGAAAAGGCAAAACCATATCAGCTGTAGGAGAAAGGGACAGTGCAGGCTGTAGTTGTAGTTAATACTCAAGATGTGAGGAGGACATGAAGAGATGGAAGAGCTGAAGGTACTTTCTTTCCTATCAGCACTCGGTAAAAATTCATTACTGATGTGTCTGCTTGAATATAGACTCGGAGGGGTAAAGGCTGGCCTATCGCAAACTCACCGCAAGCAGTCAGCTCCCTCCTGTCTAGGTTACATGGCAGGTGAATAATCTCTTTCAAACAGTTGCTTTTATTCATGGAGATTGAAGCTTTCTTTTGAAGCATCAAATACGACGATGGAATTATGGGTGGTGTGCACAGGAGAAATCATCCTTTTTGTCACCGCTGAATTGCTCAGAAGGGAAAAATATACAGCTCCCAGGAGCAGTTCAACTTTTGTGCGGATTTGATAAAACCATCCCTGCTCCTTGTTGGTTTTTATTTTCTTTCAATGTTATTTAACTGCATCTGTAATAAAGAGAAAGGATTTCCACAGGTGGTTGCTAGCTTGAGTTCTGCTGGGGAAGGTATTTTGCTTTGCAAGTTGTTTCCCCCTCTCCTCTAGCATGATATGTGGCTCTTACCTTCAGGCTGTCTGGACTCTTTTTCTCTCCTCTCTCTTCCCTTTCCTCCCTCTTCCTTCTCTCCCCTCTTCCCAAGAGTTTTTCTTTTCTACAGAGATAAACACAATGACTTTTTCATGAACGTGGAAAAGCCAATAACTCAGAAGTACTTCCAAAACCCATCTCTTTGGCACAAAGGACAGTTAATAACTGCCCATGTGGGAGATATTTGATTGATTCCATGCAGTAGCATTGCAGGGCATTGTGGTGAGGTGTTTTCTTCTTGTTTGATAGTTGGTTTTTTTTTAAAGTAGAAGTATACAAGGGAGAATTACTTCCTTCATTCTCACAGGTACCATATTAAACTTGTCTTCCACAGGTGTAACTATTTTCTGATTCAGCTGATGATCCCTCTTCCAATGGTCCTTCACCACTGTAAAAATTACATCAGACTCTTTTTTGGCAGTTTCAGGCTGGTTGGTTCAGAGACAGCACTGCAAAAAGGCAGCAAAGAGGGTTTTATAGAGGGACAACTTCCTCTCTTTCCGGAGTTGGCTGTTGTGTATCATAATGTAATTTCCTATGCAGAGTCAAGCTTATGTTGTTTGACAGACCTAGACAAATGTAATATCCCAACAGGATCCATGGCGGCTTTTCTGTAGTTTTACTCACTCTTATTTCCTTATTTATTCTACTTCGAAGTGAAGGGGTTTCTTACTTAATAATAGGTCGTATTGAGATCCCAGTGCTGCGTGATAGTGAAGGATTTGTTTCTGCTGGGCATGGAAATGAGCACCAGTCAACAGCAACGTATCAGTCATTTGTGTGCTGCAATGTGCATTTTCAGAAATTCTCCCCTTTCACACTTTTCAGTTAATAGAGATTCAAGGCTGAGGGAGCAGACAGGGGCTCGTGTTTTGTTTGTAATGAATAAACTTGCTGGGAAACACATCTTTTAAATCGCAATTTACGCCTCTGTTTCTATTCCTGCATCTTTCATTCTTTTAGTTGTTGCTTTCCTCTTTCTAAACAACTAGGGATGGAATGATAGCCGAATTCAAAGACAAGCAAAGAGCTGGAGCTAACATTGCCCAGCCCTGTTATGCAACTGAATGAATCTACGTGGTTTTGGGCCACATAGTATTTTTTCTCCTCTAGCTGAGCATCTGAATCTCCATTTCTCAGCACCTGTTGAAAGTCAAGC
Organism: Piaya cayana; assembly: GCA_013389865.1. Lineage (NCBI taxonomy): Eukaryota > Metazoa > Chordata > Aves > Cuculiformes > Coccyzidae > Piaya > Piaya cayana. The sequence goes on along the minus strand of WAAB01006322.1, from coordinate 4,569 downwards.
AGGAACTGAAGTCTCCACCCCGGAGACCAGCAGACTTGTAGTAAGGTCCATGATACAAAGTGATGAGAGAAGCTGCATCTACTGAAGACGGGTGTGGGATCTAGGTGACAACACACTGGACAGACTGTTAATACTTCAGGCTTTTATTTATGCCTTTGCCACCAAATTGCTCCAAAACACTGATCAAAGCCCTTGACTTGGTGTTTAGGTTCATAATTTCAGAAAATAAAGTTGGCTGTTCCATAAACCTGCATGTCACAAAGAGGTTGATTTCTCCAGGATGGAATAGGAAGGCTATACTGAAGGCTTTGCTTTCTAACATTGACTAACAAAATTTGGGGCATTTTGCTTGGTTTTGGGTTTTTTTTTTGTTTGTTTGTTTGGTTTTTGTCTCATGAATATGCTAGTCTGACCTTGCAGGTGCAATCTAAACCACGGACCAACAACCTCATACCCATGCATGTAAGCTGTTCAGTGGTAGAATGATTATGCATGACAGTTAATCCCAGATGGCATATAGCATGGTCTAGCACGTTGGGCATTGAAGTGTTGGGAGACAGAGTTATTCTCTTCTGCTGCTTACCTTGTGCATAATACTGTGGAAAAACACCACAGTATTTAGATTTTTGTACTTTTTTTTTTAATTCTATTCCCAGAAATACCTACTTAGGTGGAGGTTTTCTCAGCCAGGGACCAATTCCAACAGTGTACAGTGCCTGGCACAATGGGACCCTGCTCTTGGTTATGACCTCTAAATGTTGCCGTAATAATAATAATAGTATGTGGCTTTTGGCACATCATCTATTAATCACAGCAGCTGCCAGGCAAAGCATTAAATGGGAATAGCTCCCCGCAAGAAAAAACAAATACGACAACACCCTGTGGCTTGTGGAGCATGCATCTACGCTCTGGGGGGTGCCAGAGAAGGAAGGAAGGGCTAAGCTGTGACATTTCACTCAAATTTGTTAACCTTGGCTGGTGTTCAGATGCACAGCGTTCAGCTGAGGCGGCGATGAGGAGGGGGGGGGTCTCTGGAGAGTGCAAGCTTTGTTAAATATTTACAGTGAGCAGAAGCTGAAGTGAAGGTGCACAGAGGCAGCGGGGACAGAGCTTGCCAGTAGGGAAGAAGCATTCATGAGGAGCTGCTGGGCTGGTTTATGTGGAGCTACTGTATTTAATGTCTGTGGTGGATTTTTCCTCCCCAAATCTGCCTGTGTACTTTTTTTTTTAAACTGTGCAGACCTTGAGCATCCAAGGTACCCTGAGGCAGGGAAAACACCTTGTGCAAAGAAATAGCCCCCATCATTTTAAGCCCACATCCCTTCAGCTTTATTGGATGATCCCTGTTGGAAAGAGCAGTGAGCTTTGTCAGGCACTTCAATGGAAGCCTGGGAAATTTGGGCTGTGTTGCTCCAATGTCACAGGCTATTTGTTTATTAGGTGTGTCGTAGATATTTGCTAGAAGCAGCATAGGTGAATGTTTTCAAAATTCACTTTCCTGTGACAGTCCCTGAAAACTGCTCCATGTTTAAGCCTGGAAAATTCTCTGGTGCTATAACATCTGCAGAAAGCAAATCCAAACAAAGTGAGATTGCGGTCAATTTGTGTTTATTTGAATTGCTGGAGTAGTCCTAGTCACGGATCAGGGCGAAACATGTACAAATACTTGGTTTGAGGTTCATTGGCTGAATGCAAAAACACATTGAAAAAGCATTTGGTTGATCTAAAAGTTTTTGTTCCAGTTTTCTTTTGGAATAAAGGCAATTTAAAAAAAGCAACAAGCCAGTATACTGCTTGCACAGACTCCAGTTAAATATTTGAAGCTTAATGAAGTATTTTTTTCTTCACTTTGATGTCTAATTGTTGTAATTTTTAAAATCAGTTACCAATTCCTTTAAAAATAAAATCATAGAATTATAGAAAGGTTTGGGTTGGAAGGGACCTTAAAGATCATCGAGTTCCAACTCCCTTGCCATAGGCATGATAACCTCTCATTGGATCAAGTTGCTTAAAGCCCCATCCAACCTGGCCTGGAACATCTCCAGAGAGGGGACTTCTCTGGACAACCTGTGCCAGTGCCTCAGCATCCTCATGGTAAAAAAAAAATTCTTCCTAATATCTCAGCTAAATCTCCCCTCTTTCAGCTGAAACCCGCTCCCTCTCTGATAAAGAGCCCCTCCCCAGTTTTCCTGTACCCCCCATTCAAGTACTGGAAGGCTGCTCTAAGGTGTCCCTAGAGCCTTTCTAGGCTGAACAAACTCCAAATGAAATGTCAACATCTTTGTTAAATTCTTCAAAGAAACCTTCTCAAAGTTTTCAAAACTATTCTGAAGAGTTTTTTGTTTTGTTTTGTTTTTTTCTGTGGGTAATACCCAGTGTTGACTGACAACTGTGTACAAGTCAAAATCTCTGTCCAGTTTTAATCTGGAACCCAGCGTGACAGATGCTGTATAAATAGTGGGCCTGACGATTTTTAACAAAATTTTGTGCCAGTTTCTGCTCAAGGAATTCTTTTGTAGAACTGCTTCAGACCAGAGACTCAAGGGCATTAGTCACTTTTGATTGCTTGGGTTACACTATTTAAATTTGCACTGCAAAATCCCAGGAGAGTTGAGGTGAACGTGAACTGGAAGTTGATTTTAAGCCATCTAAACCAGGCATGCTGTTCTGGAGTTGAACCAAGACTGAATTTAAACGTTTCCTTTTTGGATTCCTTACAAATAACAACATTACAGACTACATGAAAACTGCCATGGGGTATCATCTTGCAATTTGGCAACTTGCAGGCTCCAGGTAGCAAAGAACAAAGTGCACTTGAACTTAGACTGGTGGAAATAACCATTTCTGCTGTTGAGGACTGAGCTGTTCACCTCCTCCGTGTGTCACCCACATGCAGTTCCATTGACACACTGTATGGTACTGACCATTCCAGCTGCCTATGAACCTTTCCCACTGCTCACTTCTCCACCTTGGTTTGATGTCTGCAGGCAGCGCTGGCATCTCATGGATTTTGGGGCAGCTTTGCAAGTAATCAAGGGCTAAGCTTGCCGACAGCAGGTTGAGGAGGCTCTGAAGCTGCTTGGATTGAGATTTTTTTGGAAGGGGAAGTTAAGGATTGTTACAGAAGTGGGCACTGCTCTGCACTCCCTCTGTGGCGTTGGACAGGTATCACAGCAGCTTGGCTCCAGCTACCAAAGCCCATGATGAAAATAACCACCATAATTTCCCAAAGGCTCCCCCTGCCTCTGGAGGTGCACAGCCTCATCCATGCCAGTGCAGATACACAGGAAGGAAGAGTAGACCCCAACAGACTTTATTGGCAAATGCTGTCACTGATTAAAACAGGCTTGAGCTGCTGTAGGAATGGGAAGTTGCCATGGAAACAGTCTCTTGATGTGTCCAGGTTTTGAAACCATTTTTCCCTCCTCTCCTCCCCTCAACGCTGCTTCTTTTTTTTTTTCTCTGTTGTTTTGTTGGAGATTTGCTCTCCTGGGGTGATGCGGTGCAGCTGGGCCCTTGGGAGCAGGAAGGAATGCGGAGGAAATGCTCAGCTCAGGGAGAACTGTTCAAGTGGGAACTGATGATCCAGCAATAGGGCAAAGCTTGTAGGGCAGAGCAGGGGCTGAATGGACCCTGGAGGGGTGACTATGTAGGCAGGGTACTGATCACCAAAGGGAGCAGTGGAGAATATCCCAGGGAAATCCTTCTTCCAAAGGCAACCAACTGGAATGTTCTTAGCATCTGAAGGGCTCTGCATCAGGTGGGTCTCTCCCTGAGGTGTTTTATCTAAAATAATCACCTTCTCTCCATCATCTTGCTGTGCTTGGCAACAGGGCAATGATGGGAAGCCATCTTTTGAACAATGGGAAATGAAGCAAGCACCATAAGGAGTGTTTCTGAAACACAAAATGCACCCTTCTCCTCTTTCCCCCAGCTCCCTGGGCTCCCTACCTAGAGAGAGAGACTTCAGTTTGCTCAAGTGATGTAAAAAAAAAATCCCTGCCCTGTGACAGCTGTTACTGTGCAGCTGTGTAAGAGCCATTGATGACTGGTGCGAGGCTTTGAGGAGCATTTTCCTTATAGAACATTCAGCCCACGTTTCACACACTGAAATTTTAGAAATTTTTTGCTGTTCTCCTGGTTTGTTTTGGTTTGTGCTTTCTTTTCAATCACAGAAGCTTATTCATAAACATAGATTCCTCCCTCTGTGAGCCTTTCTTCTACTTTTGCTTTTGTCCCCTCTCTGGGAAGTTTCCTGGCTCTTTCCCAGGCCCATCCCAAGTGTTTCAAATTCTGTATGTGAACTCCTCCCTGCAAGAGCTTGCATATGTAACTGCATCTGGAATGAGCCTGGGGAACCCTAAACGCGCTGTGTCCATTCAATCCTATTCTAAAGATCTTCCTATCACCATCTCTAAACTTGCGTGACTACACAGGATTTATTTCTGGATGGGAACATAGCAAAACAGGCTGGTTAATGTTGTTTCAAAGCAGAGTGTCCAGACTGGAGATGCTACAGCCTGGAGAAGAGAGGACTAAGGGGAGACAGTTTACTGTTTCCTCACAAGG
>WAAB01006321.1:260170-338826 GCA_013389865.1 Piaya cayana | reverse complement strand
AAAATGTTTCTTTAAATTTTTCATAGCCAAACCTGAGTTTAGCAAATGTGATTTGACTAAGTGATTTAGTTCACTATAAAAGACCATTTGGAGGACTTTGCTGTTTATTGAAGACATTCACTCATCTTTCTTCAAAATGTCAGCTAAATGAAAATCAGTGTTTACCCAGTCATTCAAAGATTCTGTACAATGAGAAGCACTTTAGTCTCTGCACTTTATCTTTCTCTCTCATATTATTTTGCTTCTTGATGTGAAGAAAAAATAAAGAAGACATAAATGGTTTAATTTCCTAAATAGATCTTAATTTGGAAAATATTATGAAAGGTGAAGGGAAGGTGTAAGGATGAAGAAAGTTACAAGTGTTCTCACTATAATGTTACTAAGTCTGCTTCAAAAATATTTCATGTGAATATTTATCTCTAGCACCTCATTTTCCAGAAAGGAGGAGGAAGTAATGACAGAATGTCATTACTAATATAAGAACTGCATTCATTTCTTGTGAGGTATGTTTGTGTTGTGTGTCTGGTCTTGTATACACCATTTCTTTATGATAAGAAATGTCATACTCATCTCCATGCTGAACATGCATTCACAGAATCATAGAATAGTTTGGGTTTGAAGGGACCTTAAAGATCATCTAGTTCAACCCCCACTGCCATTGATATACACATGTATACACACACAAAACAACAAAAATAAACTGCAAACCTCCCAACAAACAAAACAGATTAAACTAAGATTAAAAGAGAAAGAGCATGAAGGTATTAAGATGAATATGTAGTGTTAGATACTAAAATGCAAAGAAAAAACCCAAATGTTAAGAACACATAGTTGAAGTTTCTGACCCTTCTTAGCTGGCAAAGATGATGTATATCAATAAGTCTTTAAACAGCCAATAGCTGCATTGTCTCCTGCTTTCTATGATAGCTTCTGCTCTTATAAGAACAACTTAAAATGTGTATTTGCTATGTGAGATATGTTGCCTTAGATTTCTCCGGTGCAATTTGTAATATTTTATTAAAATCTGTCTAGCAGCGATACAGTCAATTTAAAAAAAATGATATTTTTCATGTTTATCTTTAAAAAATGTGCATTTGATATTAAAAAATAAAACTAAATCTAATGGGAGTAAACCAGAAAAAAATCTCTTAAAAGATTTTTTTTTCTGATGGTTCTCAGATAAGGCATGCATGAGAGAGAGATTATGGTGTTTGAGAAAAAAACCCCATGTCATCAAGACTGCATTTTAATAGATGAGTAGGAACCGTATGAACAATCTGATTCTTCACAAGTCACAGAGATTTGTTTCAGTAATTGCCCATCGTCTTCAAAAGACTCTCCAGAAATATCCAAAGGTCATTTTAAAATGCATTTATGTTGTTTTGGAAGGTTGCCAGTGCTCAGGCATGCTGAAGCTCAGCCTTTTACTGTCCCAGCAGCTAGACAGTGCTGGTACACAGATGTCATGGCAAAGAGGGAAGCATCTGAATTTAAATAAACTGGCTTATATTCTACACAGGCAAAGCAGAAAGGAAGAGTACTTGAAAAATGTTCAGGTTAGCAATGCCTTGATGAAGTGTTAGTAAAATCAAGGTGACACTGGCTTGGTGGATATGCCAAGGGCCAGTACATATGTGTCATCAAGAGATCTTCCTTGAATGCAGAACATAAGGCAGAAGGACTAAATCTATGAATTTATTAGAATGAAGAAAGGAAAGGATGCATAACAATATAATAGAGGTAAGGAAAAAGATGGTACCAAATAGAAGGATACCATTGCAGTATCCAGTTATGTGATCCTTTTGGCATCAGAGATTGCAGCTTTCATTGGCCCCAAAAGCACGTGCTTCAGGTTCCATGCACTGTCAAGTTGTACATGAAAGGGGAAGACATCTTAAATCTTAATCATTATTAGAAATGGTATGAAAGGCTATTTTTTTTGTTTGACACTTCTACTAATTCCTAGACTTGATAATGGCTTTTTTCCCCCTGCGACACAGAATACTTTTAAAATGATTGACGTTAAATGTTATTATACTGTTAGGAGACTCAGANAAGGTCATTTTAAAATGCATTTATGTTGTTTTGGAAGGTTGCCAGTGCTCAGGCATGCTGAAGCTCAGCCTTTTACTGTCCCAGCAGCTAGACAGTGCTGGTACACAGATGTCATGGCAAAGAGGGAAGCATCTGAATTTAAATAAACTGGCTTATATTCTACACAGGCAAAGCAGAAAGGAAGAGTACTTGAAAAATGTTCAGGTTAGCAATGCCTTGATGAAGTGTTAGTAAAGTCAAGGTGACACTGGCTTGGTGGACATGCCTAGGGCCAGTACATATGTGTCATCAAGAGACCTTCCTTGAATGCAGAACATAAGGCAGAAGGACTAAATCTATGAACTTATTAGAATGAAGAAAGGAAGGGATGCATAACAATATAATAGAGGTAAGGAGAAAGATGGTACCAAATAAAAGGATACCATTGCAGTATCCAATTATGTGATCCTTTTGGCATCAAAGATTGCAGCTTTCATTGGTCCCAAAGGCACATGCTTCAGGTCCCGTGCACTGTTAAGTTGTACGTGAAAGGCGAAGACATCTTAAATCTTAATCATTACTAGAAATGGTATGAAAGGCTATTTTTTTTGTTTGACACTTCTACTAATTCCTAGACTTGATAATGGCTTTTTTCCCCCTGCGACACAGAATACTTTTAAAATGATTGACGTTAAATGTTATTATACTGTTAGGAGACTCAGAATTAATTTTAATCAAATGCTGTAGTGATGTTTTAGTTGCATTTCTAATATACTGTTACAGATTTCAGTGATATACCAAACTGGCAATTTTTCATTTACTGCGTATGCAAATTGACATGTTAATATTCAATATCTTTATAGAAAATGTAAAAATTAATATCAGATCAGAAACGATATTTATTACAAATATTAAATAAAGGATTTAAGGACTAAAAATAGTAGGAAATGCTCTGTAAGTGGAAAAGTTATCTACCTCAGAGAGTAAAATAATGATTATTTATTTCTTTTCTGGACTCTCTGGGATGGATTTTGCATTCTAGTTAAATGATGCTCAGTACAGAGTCAGTCAGCAACAAAAGCTAGTTCCTTAGTTTTTTCTTTTGTTTGGAATCAGCTGGTATATGGACCCACCTTTCATGAAGCTGTTCCAGTGGTGGAGGGTCAGCAGAATGATTTCACATGTGGTTTATTTTGACTAGCTTTGTTGTACAGATTCAGCAGAGAATACCACATATTATTTCCGTATGCTGTCTTTATACTCAGTTATCCTTACAAGAACCCTGTAGGCAAGGTAATTATTCTCTTCATTAGTAGCTTCTTTCTTTTCCTCTTCTTCTCTATATTTGGTTCAGACCTGTGATCTGGGGATTAAAAATTATCCACTTATTCCTTCAATTTAATTTGTCTGCCTTTGCTCTATATGAGGTGTGTTAATGATAGAGGGAGTTGCAGAAACAGTGAGACTTTTTTTCATACATGTGCTTAATGAAACTACTGAAACATCTGGGGAAGCTCTCAATCCCTAATCTTATGCTTTGTAGTGCAAAGAGAGTTAGAAGTTTCCTTCAATTTGTACAGGCAAGGGTTTATTCATAATTCTATGCTCTAATCTTATTTAATCTATATAAGTGACACATTTTAGAGCTCATTTCCCCCAAATTGACTGATATGACTCTTCTAAATAAAACAATGTAGAAGAATCTTGAGTTTCCAAAGGGCAGAGATTAGAAAAGTATCTCCAGAGCCACAGAAGCTGTGGTAAATCTCTTCTTTTCAATGCTTCCACAGATGAGAATTTGCCAATATGAAGAATAGTTATTCTAAATGACTACACAGGTGCTCAACTTTTCCTAAAGGTGTAGAGATTTAAATATGCATTCAAATTACTTTTTTTTTTTTGATGTGAAATTGTTAAGGAGACATAGTACCATATGATTAGTCTAAAAAGCAATTTGTAATTTTACCTGTTAAGAATCATCTGACAATTATTTTCTCTAAGTGTTCTGTCCTGCTATATATAGTAATGTCCTCTTCATTCCTATTCACAGCCACTTACTCTGCCCTATATAGTGTATTTCACAATTAGTCATATTAACTATGATTAAAATAAAGTTTGCAATATAGTGCTGTTAGATTATTTTTATTTGGTCTCTGGATTCTGTGTCCAATAATTCTTTTTTAAGAGAAATCTCAGTAGACATTTTGAAACAGAATTGAAGGATAAAGATAACATGTTTGTTCATTTTCTTTAAATAAAATATTTTCTGATGGGAAAGTATCTAAGCAAGAAGTCTGAAAATTAATCAGGCAATCCAGTGGCAAAACATTTGGAGAATCTTAAAAAAAAAATCCCTCTCTGGCATTTAGAAGACTGAATAAGAGCAGAGGGAATTTGTGGATTGTTGTCAAACTTTCAAAGCAGCATATTAGAACATTTAAAAGTCTTCTGACATTTGAAACTTTTAAGACATATCCGCCAGGGTTACTTGCTGTGGTAAGGAATACATTAACCAGAATAATCCTTAAAATAAATTATGATAGTCAATTGAATTTGATTATAGCTACTGAACTAAAATAATTAATTCAAAGAAAATTTGCACTCCAGAATACCAAGAGGAAGCTCAGAATCACTATCTTTCATGCAACAAAATTTAGTTTGCATAAATATAACCCAATGTTACATAAGAAGAATGTGATGGAGAATGCAGGGAAGAAAACTACATTTTAAAATATATTTTCAAATGCTTGCTCAGTTGATGGATCAAAGAACTGATGATGTTTAGGTCATGTGAGAGGCTGTGGGCTTATTTATCATTAACCAGATACTGAACTGCTAAACATGAGGACATTTGGATGAATCACACAACCAAATGAATTGAATATTTGTCTAGATTCCAACAAAAATATTAGCAACAAAGTATGCTATCCGGATCACTTTCAGCCATTTTGTCTTGCATTGCATGGGCCTACATTTTAGAGTGTAATCATCTAAGGAAGGGAACTGCTGAAATGGAATTGAATTTCATTTCTGACTATGAAACAAGATAGATCTGAAACTCAGTGAGTGAGTGATTCACCAAAGAGTAGAGTATTATTAAGGAAATATCAGAAATAATGTGTTAGGACTAAACCATGTTTTCATACCCAGAATCCATCCTTCATACCCCTTTTACAAGTAGTGGTCCTATAAATATTCTCAAATACCCATACTGAGCGAAAGAGTCCCCATTGCCATTAGCTTTGTTTGTGCTGCAGTGTGACAAGGGACTCTGCTTTGTGCCAGAACTCTGCTTTATTTTGGGGAAAATGCTCTGTTCAATAAAATTTACCTTGTATTACCCACCTATACGTATAACCTTCATATAGTTGAAATCAATCTTTTTGGCAGATAACCTGTAGGTTAGTCATATGAAAATATGGTACTTACAAGTGTTACTCATTTTGGAAATATAAAACATCTTAATAAAATCCATTTACAGCTGTGACTCTTTAGTACTCCACAAGTTCAGACAGTGACACTAAGTTCTTGGGAACCCAGGCAAAAACCCCTACAAAACATTAATATTACAATATCATCTTATGACATTAATATCCCATGAATTTTGGTGCACGGTCTGCTTCAGATGGGTTGGAAACTCACAGACACTTCAGCCATGACTGTTATTTCTAGTCTTGAGGCATACGGACACACATTACTTAAAATGCAAGGGCAAAAAGGTATTGTATGTGTCTTTCAACCAGAAGATTTTTGTCAAGTAACTTACTGTCACAGCTAAAGTAAACTCCAGAACATTAGTCATTCAGAAGTCTTAAAATATTTGTGAAGGCAAAATTTCTAGGCTCATATAGATCCAAATTAAGTTCATCTTTAAGACTAGCCTAGTTTTCTTATGTAACATCAATATTCAGAGGAAGCAATTCAAAAAGGCCAGTTTAGTAGCAGATAGGAATGGTGGGACTTGATGATCCTGCAGGTCCTTTCCAACCTGGTGATTCTGTGATTCTGTGATGGTAAATGCTGGTGAATAGGAGATGCTGAGGAGCAGCAGAGAGGCAGTAGGGAATAGAGGGGTTGGGGGCACCTGACCCATCAGTTTCTCTTCACAAATATTTGTTTTCTGTGCATATCTCCAGAGTTTCTTTCAGAAAGAATTCAGGTCTTTGACCATAAACTTGGCACTTTGCTCTGTGAATTTTCTCTGAGGATCTTAGTCTCAGCTTGGACATGTGATAGAGGAATGTACCCTCTTATTCTTTGCTGAGCGGTGGAGAACAACATTATAAATGTCTTCACTTTTTCATTTGAAGTGTCGCTAAGGGCTCCTCAGAGAGACAGTAATGTCAACAAGGTCTCCTGGTACTTTAAACTATTATTTAAATAAAGTCAAGTGGATCTGCACTACTGTTCTCTTTCAGACTCTGTTCCATAGTCAGATATGTGTTGCTATTGTGACACCAAGGAGGCTCTCAAAGCTATGAACCTTTGCAGTGGCACTTTGTGAGAAAAAGCTGATGTCTCTCAGCAAGAATTATATTGTGTGCGAATTCAGACACTCTCAGCTGTACAAGATACAGCTGGGTTGAATTTTTATGCTTTATTTCAAAATCTGTAAAGCATTAATTTTTCTTTTTGACTAAAATATTTAGCTTTTAATATACTGTAATATACCAGGGGCCGTAGGTAATGACATATCTTGCCTATACCTTTCTTTGGTGCCTTTTGAGTGGGCTTTTCCTTCAACCAGAAAGGAATTGTGACATCAAAGTGAGCAGTGAAATACCAGAGTACTCTGGGGCTGCAAGATGTTGCAAGGCTATCAGTTGCCTAAAATGCTCACAGAACACCAAGTACTTCATATCCTGCTCCTAAAACTCTGTCACTCTGTAACTGAAAACTGCACCAAAATATCTGCCAAGTGTTCATATATACCTTATCCTCTTTTAAGACTGTCAAGCACAGTCCACCCACAAGTAGTATAATCTGCTCCAGCATCTTCACACAACTAGATTTTCTTCAAGCTTTTCACAATTAATAGATTTCTAAATCCATCCAGGATAATTGTTTATACAGAAACCATCTTAAAATATATACATAAAGTTGTACTGTCAGCATATATTTTGTTACAGAACGAAACATATTATTTATCATTTCCCTGTTCTTCTTTTCATAATACTGTTTCTTGCTGGTTTTCAAATAGTTTTACATCCTTGCAATTGTCACCTGGAAACCGAAAGTATATGCACATTGATATCACAGAAATAAGATTACAATTGCATTAAATTCTATGCTATTTTTATTATCTCTTATTTTGTTCTCCTGATGCATTTCTTTAAAAGACATATTTACGTTTTAGACACATTCAGGCATAAATAAATGTATTTATACATGTGCAAACATATATATCGTTTTGCAATAGTGGTAAGTGGCATTACAAGACCAAAAACTGCAAAACGAAGGAATCTTAGCAAGGAATTATGCATAAAAAGCATTTCTTTTTGTTTTTGAGAAATTCACGCAGTCTTGCAAAAGGAACTGAATAAATAATATACTTTGTTTTCCAGTTTTCTGATAGTGTTAGCACAGTTTTTCTTTGAATGAAAAAATAGGTCACATTCATTATTTGGTGATTGCATAAAAATCCCTAGTATTTTTTTTTCTTCTCCACTGAATTACTGACTGAGGCATATTATGAAACCGACAGGAGCACCACTTGAAACATAATGGTAATGAAAGCAAAATAAAGCATTATTACAACCTTTTCTTTTATTCTTTTTCTCTTGTCAGAAGAAAAGAATATTATTTAGAGCACTGGTGAGCTGTTTGTTGCTGGTACAGAAAAATCTTCTGACCTGCATGACAAACTGTAGGTTTCCTTCCTTTCAGTCACCTCTTCATAACTAATGTTGTTTGTTTGTCATGTAGTAATAAATCTAGTCCCAATCCAATGTTAAGCTCAGGTTTCCAGTCTCACAACTTACAAAAAGTGCTCACTTTTTTTTTGATGGATGATTCTGAAGCTAAGGAAGAATTATTGGAGTGCGGTGTTAGCCTCATTCGTGTCCCTAATATCTAACATTGTCAGTCCTCCTTTAGAGCAACTTTTAAATAAAGTAAAAGTCTGCTTGCTGAATATCCATATTCAATAAATCTATATACCGCCTCTAACTCAGGATGTATCAGTCCTGAAACTGCATAGAATGGTAAGACTAAATATGGATAAATGAGGTTAATTTATCCTGTGTAGTAGGCATTTATCAAGTGTTCTGGATGGAATCAAAGTTGCTGTTCCCTAGAATAATACTTTAATGAGACTGGATATAGAACACTGCCAAGGTTCCATCTGTCAAAGATTTTTTTCATGTGGACTTTATTGGCAGACAAAGATAAAAACTTTTCATCTTAAATTAAGGTGCCTAAAACCATAAAATTAATTTCACATCCAAGGACCACCTCAGAGCCAATTTAAGCAGATAAGCTCTGTAATGGAGCTGTAACTGCATCATCTTCAGAGCATACTGATTCATATATTCCTTTTCTGGACATTTGTTACAGCATTCATACATTTTACATTTCTGTATGTTCTGTTCAGACCATACTGTTTTCCTTCTAGCCTTTTGAAGGGCATTTTAGACCTGTGTTGCAGTTCTGGTTTATATTGTTGCTTCAATCCCTTAAGTTTATGTGCTTCTCTTGTGTGTTGAATAGCTTATTACAAATACAGAGAGTAAAATGCAAACCTCAAACTCTGTAAGAGTGAACTAGTTTTAATACTTAAGTCTTTTCTTCCATAAATAACTGTTTTGTTGTCCATAAAAAAACTTTCATTCTTACTCGCTCTGTTTAAGTTCTTAAGTTAAATTATTTGGAAGACAGGTATTCATATACATGAAAGAAATTATGCTTTTCTAATTTATGCAGTGGAAGAAGTTATTTAGTGTTCAAATAGATCTAAAGGTAGAAATTTCATGCCTACATTTAAATCATACTATTGGATCTGATGGGATGAAACATTGCACTCTTTTTCATCAGAAATGGTATCTTGAACAACTAGACTGAAGACTTAATGTTGGTTATAAATGCTTAGTAAACATTAATTGTTTTACGTGACTTGGAACATGCTTAGTACCTCATTTACATTTTAGACATTTCTCTTTGTTCTCTTCCTCTCTCTCCTCATGCAATTTACATTAAGGTGTTTGTCAAGGATACAGTTTTAAGGACACTTTCTGCCAAGGAGGCCTCATTAACAGCTTTTGAAATATCCAATAGTAATAAAATTCTTCTGTGGCAAGACATTTTGTTAAGGACTCATGCAGTTTAGAGTGTCTCAGTTTAAGATATTACTGCTAATGATGCAGACAGTCTCACTTAAGGAAGTATCAGTTTGATGTATTCTGAAGAACCCAGTTATAGCCATAAAGATGAGACTCAACCAAAGCACTCCTTCACAGGAAAAAAAAAATCCTTAAAATAACCCAAGAGGAACATCTCTTCTTTACTTCTTTTTTCCACCAAGAGGTGAATAACAGAGAAAATAAAGCAATTGCACCCATACACTGGGAAAGTATGCAAGTTTACTGTACCTGGTTAGAATTCCTGTTTACTCTGCTTTAAAGTAACTGCAAATCAGTTTAATAGAGCAAAATTTCATGGTCATAAAATTAGTCTTGTTAGGACTTCCTGTAACATTTCAAGCCTAAATGGCCCATATTTCCTCATGACAGAGGAGAGCCTCAATGGGACACGTGTGCTATGTGTTTCTGGAAACTGTATTCTTGATACAGTCCTATGGTTTTATATCTATAACTGATCACTAGAACCACTGTACTCCTGTGGGGTTAAGCAAAAGGATACTGGTGCTCCATAAATAGAAGCTGGTTGTGCCTAAGTGCCACCTAAGGTATTTCAGCCTTCCTTTTCATATCCTGGCCAGCTTTCCAATGCCTCTCTGACCCTGTCACCATATGAAATCCCATGTCAGTGCATATTTATCCTGTCTTTAACCTATGTTTTCACTCTCAGAGGTAGGACACTATAAAAGGCAGGAAAATAGAACAGATAGGTCCTTCATCTGAGAGCGTGGCTATGTCATGTTATCTTCTTATCCAGTAACTTTTCTCCTTATGCAACTCATGCTGCTACAGTGAAAGGTTCTTTTAATTTAATTACTTCTGTTAAAGAGGCATTGACTACAGATATTTACCTGAGATGGAATCAGTCCTCACACACAAAAGATAAATCGACAGTATTAAGTACCATTTTGTTGCATCTATTAGTTAATGCTGATCAGTGGTGGGCTTAAACACCTTTTTTTTAACATTTATTTGCGTCATATAACACCTGAAAATCATTCCTTGTTATACTTTAAAGTTCTTTCACTTTATCAACCAAGCCAGTATCTCGGTCCTGGCCAAATGATTCAGAGTTTTAAAAAAAATATACTCACCCTGCTTAAAATGGAAATACTTCCCATAGACTGAACTAAAAGCGAGTCTGAGCAGAATGTTTTACTCTGGCGTCATTAATAGACAGGAAGTAATTTCTAAAAAACAGCAGTTTGTGAGAAGCTTTCCTAAACATATATCTCATGATTGTACATAATGTTGTCATTTATTTTTACAAGTATTTTTCTTAACTGCTTTTTTCTTCTGTCAGATAACAACCATCAAATTTCCATAGCATATTTAAGATATTTTCTCTTTTAAGGCCAAAGCCAGGTCTGTTCTGTACTATCAGAAAATCAAGCCCATATTTAAATATATTTTCTTGAATTACAAAGGGTTTTCACCAGTGGTGAAATACCCTGTAATATTTTGACTCTCTTTCTGAGTATCCTGCCTCATCTGACCTGTGGTGTACCCTTGACCTCTCTCAAATTCTTCTCATTCCAGCTTAAAATGAATTCTAGTCAAGGGATGTTTGAGCAGTTGAGGGAAAGGGAGTAGAGGAGATCTGAGAAATGGGTGTTCACTGAAAGTGCATGTACAGCTGTTAATGCTTGCATGATTTTCTTTCTAAAATATAGAAGTCCCTGATTATATAATTCTGACTCTGTAACATATAGTAGTTTGCTGAGGCAGGAGTTCTCTGCTATTCTTGATCAGCCAGCAGGGGTCAAATTGAAGCTAACAAATGCTGGGATTGAATGGTCATGCCTCAATAGTGTCTCTCACTCTTTTTCTCAAAGAGCAGGAAGTTCAAGAGAAGTCAGAAATGTTAGTGCTCCTTGCTGCCCCAAAACAGCCAAAATACAGTGTCCTCTTCCTCATTAGCAGACAATTCAGACAGTTTCCCAGACTAACTCTGGGCAATAAACACGCAAATCCAATACTTAGAGCTATGGGAGATTAAAAAATAGGTTTGGCTTCTAGCCCTGGAAACAGACATGTGAAAAAATTGGGGTTCTGTCATCCCCAGTGCTCACAGATAATATGTGAATTAGGCATGTTTGTAATTGTTTAGTTGTGACATTATGTACAAGGCAGTTATATTAAATTTTACAAATTCAGCCATTTAGAGCTGAATATGTTAGTCTATTTCATAACTTTAATAAATACAGAAGCCCAAAGTCTACCGATTTATCATGATGCTCAGACTTGTTCTATAGTTTGTGACAATTTACTTACCAAATAAAGCATGCATTTGTTTTCAGTTTCTTGGTGTTGCCAGGAGAGTGGTAAAATTGTTTTGGGCAACAGGTTGGGATCAATAAGAGAGTTAAAGATGGGGGTTTTCTGGAGTTTCTGTAGAGATGTATTTCAGCTTGATTCACAACAATCACCTGTAGCATAAATGTACTAATGGGATGCATAAAGACTGTTTGGGTCATTTAAAAATTCTCCAAATTAACAAAGTATTGATTTTTGAATTAAGAAACAACAAAAAAACTACACAAAAAGATACAAACCTTTGCACATAAACATCAATTTTTCTGAACGATTAATTTAATAATTTAATTACTATCTTTCTGTAGAGATCTTTTAATCAGTGCTTCCCCCTTCATTCTGAAAAGTGTGTGTCTGTAGCACTATCCTTTCCTTGTTTTCTGGACGGCAGGACCACTGATTGTAACAATGCTTTCCTAGGAGCAATACAATCTCACTGTATCTTAAGCCAAGCTATATTCTTTGGGGAAGGGTTATGTAGGGATTTATTTGTCTAAATTTACCTTTCTTTCCTCATCTCTCTGACTATGTTATTTTGTGTTGGCAAAGGGGATGTCTTCTCACATTGTACACCAACTCCTTTCCTATAGCAGGCAGCTTTAGTCTGATCTGCTCATTTTCCTCAGAGACTCATGCTCTATTGGCTGAAACTCTTTCCTTAACTGGGCCAAAGACTCTGCCTGTTCTCACCTGCAGACATCCACAAGGCATACGAAGAGATCTGCTTGACATAACAAACTACTCAGGGAGTTTCATCTCCCATTCTGGCTACATTGCAGGTGGGCACAGTTCTGAAAGGCACAAAAATAAATGGTGCTGCTTTGTAGTAGCTCTTTGATGTTTTTTATGTGAGTGCTTCTGGCTGTATTGAAATTCACTGGATCTTGCAAACACAATCAAGTCTTATTTCCCTGGACAATGCTGTTGTGCAGCAATTGTAGGCTGTATCACATCACTCATTTGTCACTGACACATGTTACTGAATGTTAATGCCTATGGAGCAGTAGATCCACTTGGTTTTTTGCAGAAAGATATACCTAGATGCTCAGGTATGAGTCAACTATGCAGTTATGCAGGACCTCCTCTGACAGACCTTGAATGGCCAAACACATCTGCTTCCAGCTGTATCCTCCAACCAGACCTAGTGGAAAACCAAGTGAAGTCATAGTCTGAAAAGTATCAAATGAAGGAAGGCCACAGGCATATAGGGATATTGTAAAGACTTGAATTGTGTATAATGCTGCACCTCTAATATTGTGCTCAGTCCTAGTCTCCTCACCACAAGAAGGATGTTGTGGCTCTGGAGTGAGTCCAGAGAAGAGCAACAAAGCTGGTGAAGGGGCTGGAGAACAAGTCTTAGGAGGAGCAACTGAGGGAACTGGGGTTGTTTAGCCTGGAGGGGAAGGGCTGAGGGGAGACCTTATTGCTGTCTACAGCTACCTGAAGGGAGGTTGTGGAGAGAAGGGTGCTGGCCTCTTCTCCCAAATGACAGGACAAGAGGGAATGGTCTCAAGCTCCACCAGGGAGGTTCAGGCTAGGCATCAGAAAAAAAAATCACGGAAAGGGTCACTGGGCACTGGCAGAGGATGCCCAGGGAGGTGGTTGAGTCACCTTCCTTGGAGATGTTTAAAGGATGGGTGGATGAGGTGCTGAGTGGCATGGTTCAGTGAATGATAGGATGGTTGGACTTGATGATCCCATGGGTCTTTTCCAACCTAATGATTCTGTGATTCTCTATATATTTAGTAGGAACAAGTGAAAAATGCCCATTACGGAGATCTTGAAGATCTGTAGCTAAGTGCTCTTGATGACTGAAGCCAGAAATAGTTGGATAAGAGGCAACCTGTAGCAAGGGGCTCCTTACAGAAAAGAAATACATTCAGTTTATTTTTCAGATCATTCTTTGTCTTCTTAACCCTGCTACTAATTTTTTCCTGTTATTTGCATGGACAAAGTGTTTTGTATCTAGTGCATTTTTTTTCTATTCACAAAAATAAATTTTACAGTTCACAAAAAATGATTTGAAAAATCGATGGCTATGTTGTGTTTTTTATGGAAGAATGTAGTTTCACTGGTTGCTATTAGTCTGCTGGTTCCAACATCACATACTGGTGGCATAAATATATGGGTTTTTCAATTGCCACAAATATTTGCATTCATCTCCATTCAATAACAAATATGATTCTAGGTTATCTAAATTAGAATTATCTTACAAAAATTCAGAAGCAAGAATAAATTAAATTTATTGTTCATGTCTTTAATTTTCAACATTTTTTCTTATTCTTGGTAATTAATTTCTGTTGCTTATGAACAGAAACAGAACTTATACCTGTATTGCTGGGCAGTGAGATTACACTTTGATGTTTATATGGAAAACAAAAACTTTAGTCAAATTTCCCTTCAAAAAAGCGTGACAATGACTTTATTGTATTAAAGTAGAATTTGAAAAGTAGAAACTTAAAGCCTGTATATAATCTAGTAGTCAAAGCCATAATAATGTCTGGTTAAAAGTTAGCGAATCACAGAATCCGAGAATTGTTGAGACTGGAAGTCACCTCTGGAGATAATCTAATCCAACTCCTCTGTTCACAGTAGGTCTAACTAGAACAAATCGCTAATGGAAGTGTCCTGTGAGGCTTTTAATATGTCCAAGGCTGGATATTCCACAACCTCTCTGCACAATACATGCCAGTGTTTGACCACCATTTTCAGTGAAACAAAAAAAATGTTATCTTATGACACTTAAGCAGAATTTCCTGTTTCAGTTTGTGCCTGTTGCCTCACAGGGCGCTACTGAGAGGAGTCTGTCTCCAGCCTTTCTCATCCCCCACTAGGTATTTATGTATGTGGATAAGATCTCCCCGAGCATTCACTTCTCCAGGATGAACAAAGCAACTCTCTCAACTGTTCCTTGTATGTCAGCTGCTCCAAGCACTAATTGTTGCTGAACTTGTTCCACTATGTCCATAACTCTTGCACTGTGTTCCACAGAGTTGGACCCAGCAATGCAAATATGTGTTACTGGTGCTGAGCAGAGGGGAAGGGTAACCTGCCTTAGCCTGCTAATGACCATTCTTCCTAATACAGCCTAGGAGGCCTTCTTTTCTGCAAGGACACATTGCTGGCTTCTGGACAGCTTTTTTGTCCACAAGGACTCCCCAGCCCTTTTCTGTAAAGTCATTTCTCATCTGGTTGTCCTTTACTATGTGAACTGATGCATAAGGCTATTCCTACTCTGGTGCAGGAATAGCTTTTGCTTTTTTGATCTTCAACAGATTCCTGTCAGCCCATCTCTCCAGACCACTGAAGTCCCTTTGAATGGCAGCACAACCATTTGGTCTGTCAGTGACTCCTCACAAGTTTGTATCATCACACTTGCTGAAAGTGCAGTCTGTCCCATTGTCCAGGTCATTAACAAAATCAAACAGGTTCATGCCCTGGCATGAACCCCTGGCATACACCAGCAATAATTGACCTATCAGGTTTGTAAGGCTTGGATTCCCAGTCAGTTGATATTGACTACTCTTAAGTCATCTTCTTGGTGACTTGGTAACCAAATTTTCTTAATAGGTTTGGAAATGGCTTCAAGGTTTGTTTTCCCCATTATCTTCCAAGGGATAGAGGTGAGACTGACCAGACTGCACTTCTCTGGATCCTCTTTCTTGCCATTCTTGAAGACTGAAGTCTTTGAGTTCTCAGGAAACTACTTTTACTTCCATGATCTTCCAAAGATAATCAGAAGTGAACTAGCAATGACATTGGCCAGCTCACTTGGCACTTGTCATGGATGCATCCTATCCAGAGGGAAGACACATTTAGACTCTAACGAAGGAACAACTTTCTGCAACTATATAAAGCAATCTCTGTCAGAAAAAAAAAAATCTGGGGATTGAAGCAAAATGTTTTAAAGGAGAGTTTTAATTCAATCACAGTTGCTAACGCGAAAATAAGAGTCGTTATGCCAGGATGCATCATGAAAATCTTGTTTTGTCTTAAAATTAAGCATTTATTCAAACCTTATGCAGAACCAATTTGTTTTTATACCACAAAGACTAAAATTGGAATTTCATGTTAATGTAAAGTGAATCTGGATTCTTAGTGAGAGGTCTCTGACACCGATAGCACTGATATTGGAAGAAGTATGTGAAATTCTGATAACTTTTCTAATAGAATATAACACTTGGCTTTTGACCCAGAAGTGCCAAAGTGTTTTTTGTTTCCTAAAAGATTTTTTTTTCTTCATGGAATGCTCTGTTGTAATTCAGACCATTAGCAGTTTTCAAATAGGAGCACTTGAAAAGAAGTGACTGGGGAAGAGAAGAGAGCAAAATGGTATTTGGTACTGATTTGTTCCTCTCAAGTGGAATAACGACATGCCTCTGCCTGCTGCAGGTGTCCTGAACTTCCTGCCGCTACACAGGAGATCCAAATTCTTTGATTCCCTGCATGAAGTTCTACCCAGAATCTGCACCTAAGATAGAACAAACCACCTTGACATTGATAGATTAATTCTAACATTGCTCTAGTCAATCTTTTGTCAATCACTATCATTGATCATTGCCAACTTTTCCTAGTAAAATAGGAGTCTTAAAATGTTGAGTCACAATGGACTAAAATATAACATAACCATAATTTATACACTTTTGGCACCTTACAATCACAGTGCATGCAAAGCTTTATGCTACCCAAGATGATGGGAATCAGTAATCTACTGCACAGGATGCTTTGTGACTCTTGGAGAGAACAGTTTTGGTTCAGCGACGCATAAAGGACTTCATGGTCTCTTTAGCACCTGTTCATGGTAAATAGAATCTAATGCAGAAAATCAGAAAAAGAAAAGTATTGTCCTTAATTTCCCTAGTAGTTTAAAACATTTTAAATAATGACTGTCTCAAATACTGTTCTAAATCTCTTCACTTAGCTGGAAGTAAATGTCTTTTTCCTTGCAGCACCACACTCTTAAGTCAGAATTACTGGCAGTGAATTTGGCAATTTTGTGCTAAAGCGTAAGTGGCATAATAAAAATTTAAAAAAACCAACCAGAATTACACTAGTCTTAACTCAGTCCAATGAAAACACTGTTGGTTTCCTAAAAGAAATATGCAGATCATCTATAGGTTCAGCATCTTAGATGTTTCCTAATGAATGAATTTGTGTGGAATCAAATGGTGTCGGTTATCATAGGAATGAAATGGCCTCGAGAAAGACTTAGTATATGACTAGTTGTACACTGGCATTATGACATCCAAGAAAAGAAAAAAAATCTTAGTATATGGCATCTGTTCTCCTTACTGCTAGGGAAATATAACTTTCACCACATCACTCTACTCACTCCTCCTTTTACTTTGATCAAAGTGTGTCTGTTGGTTGCTTTTGTTTCTTTCTACCATGTGGTCAGACAATAAATTGTACTTCCTTCATTTTCTTTCTGCTTAGTATCTCAAGCCCTCAGCCTATCTATGAATCACTTTCCTCCAGCATTCCAAGGGAAGAACTAAATCTGCTTGTTGCCAGGATCTGTTTAAGTGATATACACCTTTTGAAAACAATAGAAATGTTTCCCAAAATAATTGCTTCTAAGAATATGACAATAACCAGCTTGGTAATATTTGTTTGCAGGTAAGAATGACACCGTAACACCCGAAGCATAGGCAATTCGGTGACTGACGTGACCTCTCAGCAGTTCATAGATAGTGGAAAAACACTAGCCTAGCTGAGAAAACAGTGCTATGCAGTTCCATATATTAATTTGAAATATGGCATTGCCTCTACACACAATATGTTGAGGTTTGTTTACAGAATAATTATTCTCATCTCATAAATTACATGTGACTGTCATTTATTAATATAAAATCACCTTATATTCCATGACAATTGCTTTCGAGTTATCGTCTAGCTCCCTGCTGAATGCCACCTCTGTTAATGAGACAGTATCACCTTATTAGAATGCACCTAGGAAAGTGTCACTGTGGCCAGGGTGCTTCTAAAATGGTTGAGGCAAATTAATATTGTCAAACCCAAGAGAGAGATTGTAAATTCCCCTTTAAGCTGCCTTTGTATTTTTCAAGGACAATTTACCCCCTGCAGATTCAGCTGATGCTTTAAGTATCTCATACTGTCATTCTGTGAAGCATCTTAAAATACTTTTTAAACTCAGATTTTTTTCTGCATACTATTTCTTTATATATAAAAGAAAATTAAGTGTAACTGCAAGTTTTAGGTTGTAGTAGATAATAAATGTGGATGTAAAGAGCATTGTCAAGGGAAGAAAATAATAAGCAATTTTGAATTACAATAGTTACATTTAGCTGATACATCTGGAAAAGAGATCAATTGAATTAGTGACCATTTAGGTTCAGTTTAATTGTCAATAATTTGTTTTGACAGTGTCAGACCTATAATTTAAAATATTTATTTCATTTCAGATGGAAGTATTTTCAAATTCAGCATATAAAATGTTATAGGAATCCTCATGTCAAGTTCAAGACAACTTAAAGTATTCTTGCATAAGAACTTTGTCATGGATATAAACTGCAATGTTTAAACACATCTCCTGCAGTGACACAATTCACAAAATTTCACCTTCTTTACCTCAGGTATGTGCAAATTCAAATGACCTTACACATTTTCACAACTCATCTTCCCTCTTACAGCTCCACAACATGAGGGCTTTACAGATTAGGTGAAAGACCACCTTTCACATACTGTTCCTCACTGAATGAACTCAACAAGAAGTGTTTGTTGTTCTTTTCTCCCAGCTGAACTCCACCTATGTCTTCCTATAAAGCTTGAAGTGAGAGTGTCCCTGTTTGTAGATGGAATACCTGCTCAGTGTACCTTGCTGTTGCTTGAGATTCTTGAGCATTATTTCTGCACTTTCTAAAAAACTATATTTAAAAACAGATGAGTCCTAAAGAAGGCCTAGATCATGAGACCATTGAATTTGTCTTCTGGATTTTTGTCCTTCAGTATGAAGTTCAATCACACTACTAAAATTCATCTCAGTAGAAATTCTACTGAGAAAAAAAATCCATTCTTCAAATGTTTTTTCTTCAAAACAACTAAAACAACTATTCCTCTCTGTATTTAATATATCATTACTGAAAATCTTATATTTAAGACCAAATACTTCTGTTCATCTAAATGACTTCTAGTAAGTCATTTGAATTCATTTGGAGAATGAGAGAAATTTCAAATTTTTAGAAATGGCTAATTAGGGCCATTGGTATATTTCAAAATAACAGTAGAACAAAACATTGAATTTTGACAGAACTATACCGTCACAATATTTGGCAACACTTCTTTTCTTCTTCTTTTTCTGAAGCAAATTTAACACTGGCTAAAAGGAATAAAACAAGATTCAAGCATGTAAATAGGCAAAAAATCTTATGAAGTAAGCAGTGAAACTTACAAGGATTACAATTGGTACAGTTACTATATTTCATTTCCCCAGTACTTGCTTTACCCAATATCTCATTCCTCTTACACCAGCACTTAATTTCAGTATATACTCAAAGGTTCAGAAGCTGACCAGAAAAATGCTCTGAATTATACTACACAATCAAAAATTATACAGAGAAAGATCACAAGACCTAACTACCGTGCACTTTCTTCTTTCACCTATATTATTTGTATTTCAAATAACATTGATTTATTGAGGTCATAAGTTCAATAATATTCATGTGTGCTGGTCTTTATTGTGGTCCCATCTTACTGATGGTCATACTCTCATTTTTATATTTGATTTTTTACTTTTGAAAACCCCTTCCTGCTTTGTTACTTGAGCAGTGAAACAGTCAAACTTAAAACTGTGCACTATTACCATTAAGACTATTTCAAAATATTTCTGATTAGTATTTACCTTTGCCCCAAAGGAGACTTTCAACTAAATTTAGTTTCAGCCTAATCTTGAAGAACAGCAGCTCTAATGTACTTTGCATTAATGTGTTTCAATTCAAAATTAAAACAAACTGACAAGCTCTGTCAAAAAGAAACCTATCTTTAGGTTCCAGAATATTTCTTATGTAGAGGAGGATTCTGTATTATTTAGATGTAAATCCTATCAAAGTCAATATTTGTTTAAAAAGAAGTCATTATGGTAACTGGTGTTAAAAGTGATAGGTATAAGGGAACACAGATAAAATACCCAAAGGATCCTGTTTGGACTGTTCAAGAATTTTCTACTTTTCAAAAGTTATTTGCCAACAGATAAATTTTGTATTATTTAATGTAATTCTAGCTGAGGAAACAATGGGCTTGTAGATGAAGATGAGGGTGGAAGTAAAAGCAATGAACAAAAATACTTTAAAAATGTATGTTCCTTGCTTCTTTTTTTCTTCATTCCCAGCTTATGATTTACAACTAACCTGTCTATTATTTTCCATAATTTCATGATCAGTAAGTTTTCTGATAAAAGTAACTATTATACTTAATGATTCAGTATCGTATCCAATCTCAGAATAGGCAACCCAGGACTAGTTATTTGACAATAATATGTGTATTTAGTCTAATCTTGTCAGGATATTTGTGAAGTCCAGAATTAATTAAGCAAAGCAAGGAAAGATAACTTAATATCCTCCATCTTAAACTCAAGGCTCTTCAAACTAATGAAGACTTCTTCAGTGACTGTAGATTTATGTCCTAGGCAATTAAAAGAGGTATCTTCTAGACAGAGGAATACTGGTTTGTATATAAAAGACAAATAAAAAGTCTACTTGCATAATACCTGAATACCCAAATGAAACACTCCATCATCTTGTCAAACCAATGAGGGATATGTAGGAAATAAAAGTTTCCTAACACTTTATTTACAAGGCACAGTAGTTTCTTTTCTAAATGAAAAAACTCAATCATACAATAAATTGAACAGTTCATTCTTAGAGAAATATTCTTTACATTCTCTTATCTTCATTCATTTATTCAGCACCAGTAAAGATAATTTTAAGTGGATTTCAGTTTCATACTGTTGAAGATGTATTAACACATGCTGTGTGAGTAAATTTCCCTTGCATTATTCAGAATCAAATAATAATGCATCATGAATTCAACCTTTTTCTTAAATTTCCAGAAGTTTTCTACTTAGACTGTCATATCTGTGTTACTTCTATCCTCTTTCTCACAGAGGGCAAAAACGAACTGTGTCGTAGGGACAATAACTTAAGAGCCATCAGAGTGGACCAAGAATGCCTGATCTTTTTATGTGTGTGTGAACTTGGGTATATCTTTTATGACCAAGTCTGAAATAAAATTTTAATTTGAACACATTAGCAACCAAGAAAGGAAAGAAGGGATTCAAAGCTCTATGTTAAGTTTACAAGATCAAGCATAGTGCCTGAAGGATCCTTTACAATTCTGAGGACAGGGGAATAAATCTTTCACTTCCACACTGCTAAAGTACCAACCCACCTTCAAGACACTATTTCTAAACACAATTTTGTAATTAAATATCTAATGTATTTCCTGTCCATCCAGGGAGTCCTGTGTTAAATATTTCATCCCCCCAAGCAGATTGGAAGCCATATCTCCCAGAAGTGTTTTAATCATTAGGCTCCATGAAGAAGATGAGCAGAGGCACCCTCAATCTGTATTCTCAATGTTGTTCCACTTTGCATAAGAAAGTAAATATCTTCCAAAGAGATTGATTTTATTGCTCACATTAGATCATCCATCCTCAAAGAAAGAATCAGGGTTCCAGTTCCTTCTTCCACTAAAACTCTGCTAATTTATGTTGAAAAGGGAAGGCTATGTTTCACTTCTAATCTGCGTGTGAACTGACCAATTATATAATCGGTTTCTCATGGTTTTTGGCTGAGTCAATATTTAATTACTTTGTGCAATTTGAATAACTTCAACAGAAGAAGAAAATGGGAACACACAAGTTATTAGCAGTTACTGGCAGCTACAGGTACTTTGCATTTGGGGTTTCTGAATTCAAAATGAAATCTAAGGCTCCACAGGTTGAGAATGGAAAAGAACAAAATCTTCTGTAACCTGAAAACAATGTCTGTTTACCTGTTAGTTGAAAGCCTTTCCAGGCACTAACATTAGCTGCAATTTTTTTTTCTCTATGACCTAATCTGCAAAGTGTCCTCTGAATGTTTTGCCTAAGGTCGGTAGAAAAGTGCTTAGCATAGTTGTCTTGCCAAAGTATTCAAGACAGACGGGTCTGAAACAGTTTTTGGCACGATCAGAAGTCTAGAGGCATCTAAGGAAATTGCCATTGTGATGGATTTCGGCTACCTTAAGCATTAGCATGAGGTTTTGGGATACCAGTGGGAATTTAACTAATTATGACCAACTATGGCATAATATAATATGACCAGGAAGCAAATGGAATAAACTTTCAGAATAGAGATAGCAGTCAGATTTTACTTTTTGAAGTGACTGAGTAGTTCATGCTTTATTTCATTGCAATGTGAAGATATTGGTAGGATGGTAGGATGTGTAAGGTTAGAGTAGTCATTTGGTCTCACAAAAAGCAACTGATACTCAGTTTGTTCTAAATAAAAAACAACAAATGCAGCACACTTGCATTAGTCAAAGGCATACTGGTTATGGGAAGATAATACTAGAACAACTATCCAGAACCTTTGTTTCAAATTTAAAGCTAAAAATGGGTAGAGCTATGTCCCTAAAGGAAGTGGCTGTCAGAGGGCAGAGATGATCATGGGAGTTCTGTTCTTGGTTTTAGCTGTATCAGAAAGCTGAATCTTTGATTGCTCATCTTTACAAGTGAACAGTAGTCATAGCTCACAGAAGAGGCCTTGACCAGATCAAGGATGTCCATCTTAACTGCCCTCACTGTTCATGTCTTGCACCACTACAAACACTGGCAATAGCTGATAAGGAAAATTACTAGTAAGTGAATGTTGAAACAAAATGAACTTGTTACCTGCATTTTGCCATCTTCATTAGAGAAGATTTATGCTAACTATAGAGAAAACTTCACTAGATTTATAGACGTAAAGAAATAAAAGGTGAAGTTTCTCTTTACTGAATGAAACCACTATCATGAAGATTTATATCAGAAAACCACTTCATCAGCTTCTGATTAATAATTTATTAACATGGACTCGTTCAGTTATTTCTAGTATTTTCACACTTTTCTTTCTCCAGCAAAAATAAAATTCATTATAAAATGCTGTCAAAGGTGACTGATGTAATTGAAGACTAACCTCTTCAAAAGAAATTCTTGTTCAGAAAAAGACACCAACTTTCATATCTACAAGCTAATGACTAATAATGACCCACAAAATGACTGATAATTATCATCTTAAACCAATATTTGACCATCCACTATTAGTTCCTGAACAAAAATATCAGTTTTTAAAAGGATGAAATATTTCATTATCCACAATATAATCTGTAGATATAGAACTTTAACACCTCATAGGATTAACAGGACAGAACTAAGGATAAGATTTTTTTTTCCTGAATATTGAAACAAACATCTTAACAGTGAAATCTATTATACTGTGCAGTCATTTCTAGGAGCACATTGTTCTCATCTTTATTTCATTCTCAGTGCCCTACTGATATGATATTTCATACCAGATATCATATCATCAAGATATGATTATTTCAACCAAAGCACTTTATGGAGTTTAACTTTAAACACAGATGATTGAAAAAGAAAACTGCACACATTCCAAGCTAACCTTTCTGTGATTGCTTCTATTGTCTTCTTTTTTCCAACACTTGCTTACCAAGAATTCTAAAGCTTTGAATAAGAAATATGTCTGCCTGCTGTGCTAAGACATTACTCATAGTTTTAGCTCCACTTATGAAACATTCTATCAGATGTTGTAGTATTGTCAAATATTAGACAACATGCCACTTCTACTGTCTTTTTCTCAAAACAGATTTTGACATAAGAAAGGGATTTATCTACATGCTCTACATTCTGCCATTTTGTTTATTAATTTTTTTAAAAAATCTTAAACACACTTGGGAAGGAAGGAGAGAATAGTACTGTAACACCAGTTGCTCACATACATTTTTTTTCCTTCATTGTCTGTAACTAGTAAGACAGTTCACTTAAGTCATTCATGATCCCAGGGATCTTTTTTGAAATCCAAATTTGAATCCCAAATCTTTTTTGAAACAATTGAGAAGATATAAAAAAACCCCAAAACATTTGGGGAGGGAAGTTTCACCAACGAGGATCAGTGGTGATTTCTTGGATTTGTTACCTACATGAGGCAATATATATGTATATTATATGTAGTGATAAGAAAATCTGAACTAAATTTCTTACTTTTTTTCTCTGAAATCATCAACCCTCAGCCTCGTAGATTATGATGAGCAAGCAAGCCAGAAGCATTTCTAGTCATTATGAGCAATATCAGTCTTGTTAGTTAATTTCACATAAAGCTACATGTGACCAGTAATAATTCTTTACATTTGTCTGTTTATGCTGGATGTGAGCAGGTTATTTTGGGATGGACTGTCTCTATGATATAGACAATATTTATTTCATCCTGTCACCATGAGAGAGATGGGTATGAACAGGACATAATTAATGATGAATTTGTTGTAAACAATGTTAGGTATTTATTTTTCAGATATTCATCAGAGGAAAACTAGACATTTTTCAATTCATAGAAGTATTTGTTATAAAGGCGTTTGTACATAAAATGTTAAGAAGGACCTGAGGATAACAGGAAAAAAAAAATTATTCAAGAATTTGCTACACATGAGTTAGATGATACATTGCCTCTCTTCCTATATTATTCCTCCATAGCTGAGGTTCATAACTTAGAGGTTATATTCATGTTGTGATTTTTAATACACTATATACTGCTGCTTTCATTTCTTTAAATAAGCATCTGTAAGAGAGTGCACATATGGGTCAGATGGTCAACCTCAGCCTGCAATCTGGTCACCAGGAAACACTCTGAGAATCTCATGTGTCAAAGAGTGACTTTTTTCCCCCTGAATTTTTTCTGGGACTTCTGTATTGTGTAGCTTAGAAAGTTCCTGGGCTAGAAATGAAAGGGAAGGTGATACTATTGATCTCTATCATGCGTCCTTTCCATCACCTTCATCCTAGTCTGAACAATCCTACTCATTCTTTCTACAGAGGTGACACACCTATAAATAAGATGCAGAACTCCTATTAGTATTTTTTGGCTTGTGTGGTTGAACCATCCTTTTATGTCTTTGCTGTTTTGCCTTCAGGTTCCTTATCTGCTTTTGGTTAAATGAGAAAGAGAGCTCTCAAACCATGATATTTAGTAGTATATACTATGTTTAATTTATATTATCTTCTTTTTTAGACATAAATTCTGCCAAGTCTTTGGATTATAATTACTTAGGCAGGTGTCAGCAATCAAGAACAACCTCTAGAATTCTTTTTGATCTCTAAGTCCTTAGACAATCACAGAATATTACATACTACTTTATCATGCTAATTACAAATGCAAACCAAAATTCTAGCACATATATTAGAGTTATTTTTCTCTATTAGAAAC
The DNA here is from genome assembly GCA_013389865.1 of Piaya cayana. Lineage (NCBI taxonomy): Eukaryota > Metazoa > Chordata > Aves > Cuculiformes > Coccyzidae > Piaya > Piaya cayana. Next base: position 313,652 of record WAAB01006321.1, on the reverse strand, counting down.
ACAGACGTGACATATATTGGAAAATCGTTAAGACTGATTTATCTTCAAAGCTAACTTGTTATTATATGATAATGGTTCTGCTATTTGCAAACCTATTAAGGGGTGTGATATAATTTATCAAGCTAAACATTCTTAAAGCACTACTGCAGAAAGCAGCTGCGAGTCATGTATTTTCTGATTATTTTAAAGAACAGAATAATCTTAGGCAATAATACATTAAAAATCTTTTTTTATTAGTTGTTCCTGTGCTCTTAGGAGACATATTATTTACTTTTGATGGCTTGTTACCTAAAGACTGAAAGGCTTAAAATACTGAATCTCCAACATGTGTGCATGTCTAAGAAACTAGTTACATGTTGGGTATGCCAATAAGAAGCTTCAGCTTAAACTAATGCCTACATTAACTCTGGTGTGAAAAAAAAATGGATGAATATTTCATTCAGTAAAAACATAGATCATGAATATTTTTATTCACTACGTGTGTAACTACACCATGAAATCTTGTGTAAGGTGTTAAGGAATCCCCTTGTGCCTTCAATTGTGTGAGAATAATAATCATTCACCATTGTACTCTTCGCCTTGTGCAAATTCACATTCACTTTAAGTAAAAGTTTGCTAAAATATGAGCCACCTTTTTCATACAGACATTTTTGCTAGCTCAGGATTTCTGCTTACCATATTTCTAGCTTCTCAGGATTTTCAGACTCCTACCAGAGTAAAAATGTACCTTCTGATGACCATTTGGAAAAGTTATATACAAAAAGCTGTATCTAGAAAAATGACTGAAGTTTAATACAGATTATAGCCTGCTGGGCAAATGGACTCTGGGAAAAGAGGTCTCCATTTGTGAAGGAAGAGGATTATATGTATGCAGAATTAGATGCCAGTCAGTTCAAGTCAAACATTTTCTCTCTCTCTTCTATTTATTTATTTTTCTTAATAATTGAAATAGAATTCTACCTAAGTATGTATTCTCTCTTTGTATTGTATCTTGTGCCTTGGGTTATATCCTCCATTAAAATAAATTTTTAGTATGCTCTCTGCTGCGGATTATGCTAGAGAGATAAGTCATATCCTGGATAATAAGATATTGATCACATTAAAAATCACACTGGACCAAAATTTTGATCCTTCTACTTCAAAATCACTGAAATCTGCAAGAGACTTGACATGCAACAAATTTAGTATACATGAAACTATTGTTAATATTATTAAAACCAAAATTCCTGAGAACAGCGGAAATTGTGAGGTATCTTAACTCTCAAAATACTCATGAAGCTGAAAATGCAATATTATTTGGAACCTAAGCCCAGACCTGAGTGGGGAAGTAAAAGAAATTGCACAGAAGGATTCTGATGATCATCTGTTTTTAAATTGTTTTAGGATTAAGCAATACACCAAACAAAGAGTGTGAAAACTATTCTGTTCAATGAAGAAAGTAATGTTTTGAAGGTCAGAGAGCACTCAAATAATGTAAGGGTTGCCAAAAGTCAGGCAAAGCTAGATCCATGAAGGTAAATTATTGAAGAACAGATTTGAGTGCATCCACTGGTTAAGCTTTACACTTTTCATACTTTTAAAAAGTAGATGTTTGCAGCAAATAACTGACATTTACAGTTTTATAGAATACAAAACATACAGGGAAGATTTAGTTTGCTTTGGGTGATTGGTGTGTTTTTTTCAAATTTCTTTATGATATGTTCCTCTTCTGCGTTCTGGGTCAAAAGTGTTTGGGTGGAGATGGCATGTAAGAATTAAAATAAATTGCTCAGCTTCCATGAGTAAGGTTTTGAGGGTAGGATTTTTATATTTATGAAGTAATATGTGTATAAACAATGCCTTAAAAAGGCACATCAGCCTATCCTAAGGCGTATATTCTGCCTGCTGGTGTCCTTTCTCCTCAGTTCTTATCTCCTACACAGAAAACTGATATGACTATGGATGTTAGTACATCCTCCAAGACTAGGCTTTTCTTTCTAATGCTTTGGAGCATTGCATGCCAATGTAGGGGCTGCCAGGACCCAGGTGGCAAGTGTCTGCACCATGTCAGAGAGCGCAGTCCCTTATATACCTGAAGATTTTTGATTGAAATCCTCCCTGTTATTTCCTGTTCAACCATTTCTCTTATGTAATTTGGAAAGTAACATAACATGACATAAAAACTGAAATTGGGAGTTACAGATTACTGTAAAATGTTATTTGAAAACCAAGAAATGAACTGGTCTTCTGCAAAATCAACGTCATGCAAACAATAGCTTTCAGGATAGAAAGGAGTGTTTTTTAAGAGCTATAAAATATTAAACTTTCACATTTTGTCCAACTTCAGAAAGTCTGGGGTTGGTTCAAAGCTCCATTTAGCTGCCATGTATTTTTCCCTTTATTTCCTTTTCCATTATTTTTGATTACCAAGATTTGATGAATTGTTATCAAAAAAAACCCCATAAGTACTGGCCACTTGAATCAACTTGCTTTTCTGTCAAGAATGTCTCAGCAGTAGCTTTCATTCTTTCTCTGAAAAATTCTCTTCAAGTCAGATGGAAAGCATTATTTTATAAAGTACTTTACTGCTTTATAGCTCAATTTCCCAATGCTTCTGGAGAGAGGCAGAAAGACTTGGGAGCTGAAGGGACTTGGCACCCTCCAGGAGGCACTTCGCACAGCAGAGGATCAAATCATTAGATACGGTACTTTTTAAAGAAAGTATTTGCTTTCAGTTCTGTTTTGTGCATCTGTACGATGTTGCAGTTTCTGGTAATACATTTACAAGCACTGTATTTGGTATACTGTAATCAAGGATTGTTGGGTTGATTTTTAACCTGCTTCTGAAAATATGGAAGACCTATCATTGCAAAATGCAATATTAAATATGACTTCTTTAAGTGGTTTCAGAAGGATAGAATTTATTCCTTAATCAGTTGAGTACCCTCTATTGGAAGTAGAATGAATATTGATTATTTGCTTGTATATTTTCCAATATATCTCTAAAGTGTTTTACATTATTATTATTAGGATGTGGATCAGAATAAAAAGGAGCAAAGGAGTGCAAAACTGCTGTGCATTCAGATCAGCTTCAAGAATCCTGGCATATAGGTAAAGTAACATGACAAAGTGAGGTGAAATTTAAGAGGGCGGTGAATGATGTGTGAATGATGCGTGAACGATTTGTGAACAAGTGGAAAAGTTACATCAAGACCAATTGAGGTGCTAGGAATGGAAATTAGTGAAAAGATAGTTACAAAGGCTAAGAACAAAGATGAAAGAGGTGCTTCTAAGGAAGCCAATTGCAGAAACCCTGTTGGGTGCATTACACAGCTGTAGGTAGACTGCAGCAGACAATGGCTGAAGATGAAAGGAGAGAAACAAAAGGTATGGGATAATGGAACAGAAGGCTCACAAATGGGAGTAGAGAGAACCTGGGCAGGGAAAAATGGTGTAGAGTAGAGGGAAAGATGACACAGGCAGGCAAATCTCCAGAGAGGCTGAGGAACTTTTCCAGCAAGGCTTACTTGTTACCAGGCAGGCTACATATGCTTCATCTTCAGGAACTTGGTGTCCATAAGCATCACAGGTTTGCTTACAGCAGATTTTGTCTGATAATTTACATTTCCCAGATACATGCAACATTAGTGCTCATGGGCTACTGTAGTTGTATTCTCTGATATAGAATCTAAATTTTTAATTTTTAGTATTGTGATGTCATTGGACAGTAAGGGAAAAGGTATTGTCACAAATGAGAACATGATCAGGTAGATTTTAAATGTGTGGAAGAGAAGACACAGAGAACATTGCACTGAAAGAAACTGAAAGAAAAGAAACTACTAGTAACAAAGTAAGAGAATATAAAATCTAGCAATTAAACCAAAGAAGTAAGTTATGCAGCCAAAATACGACTAAAAGGACTACATGGATTTATGTATCCGATAAGTTAGTTCAAACTTAGAAGTTTTCTTCAATTAAAGATGTTAGAGCATAATTTTCATTCAATTTTGTGATGAAAAAATAGAAATTCTGAGCTATCATATAGGAGAGATATTTAAGAATGCATTTTGGTGGGTAAAATATAAATGTTTCTAATAGAGAATTGAAACACTCAATGTTGGTTGATGGAAATCTTTAAAAATATATTATGAAGTGACTGCATTTAAAACCTCTGCATCTTCATTTTAATATCTTCAAAATAATGTTTTAAAAATAACATTATCTCAATAGAGTTTTTTTCCATTTCAAGTTTATCTTCTTACAAAAAAGTTGTGTTTGCATTTTTTCTATTTCAGTTTTCAGTTGTTAGAACTGTTTTCAATTCTAGACATCAGCTTTTTTTTCTTAGTATGTTTATGAAAGTGTCTCTTGTTTGACATTACAATGAAATACATAAAAGAAGAAAACTAGACAAGTACTCAGGATATTTGTAAAAAGTTACAAAGCTTATATTAATCTAAAAATATTGGAATAAAGTGAGACAGGCAGGAAATTTGGGCTTCTTTTTTGTTACTTTTCTTTAGTTTCACATTTCCTAGGAGAACATATGAAGGTACCACACAATGAATTAGACAAACTGGATATGGCTGAAAAATGGAGACATTCAAGAATAAATAGTCCAAGACCAGATATTTTAGTACCAATAGCAGCCTAAGTTTAGAGGATAAAGGAAATTGCTTCACCTTGCTTGGAGTAAGTGTGTGCAGATACACCTCTATGTGTGCCTAGAAGTTGTTGAGTATGTCATACTTGGTAATGTGTTTTGGGAAATCAGAAGACATCCAGTCAAAAAGGCTATGCTGCAGAGTCTGTTTTACTGTGTTCTTTTACTGGTGACTGCCAAACAGACATATCCAAAAATCATTTTTTTCTCTTTGGTTATATCATGCAGTGTTTTCATGAAGATTTCATGAGCTGGAAGCCATAGAAATCATGGAATCATAAAATAGGGTTGGAAGGGATGTTAAAGATCATCTAGTTCCAACCTTGCTGCCATGGGCAGGGACATTCCACTAGAATGGGTTACCCAAGGCCCCATCCAACCTGGTCTTGAACACCTCCAGGGAAATCCATTTGTTCTTCAATAAATTTCATAAATAATATTGAGTCAGAATACCACACTATAAATCCAGAGAGATTTCCTAAGCTGAATATAGTATAAAGGGCTTCACTTTTTTACAGTCTCAGATATTTCATCATTTATTCATATTACATGAAGTTACAGCTGCAATTGCACATTATATAAAAGCACTAGGAACATTTGGGAGAACAAAAATAAACACAAAATACAATTGGAATAGACCTGCTGAATAGCTTCACTTTAGATGAAAGTTAAGTTTCCATGCTTCAGCAATAATTTTTCATTTCCAGCTCTTACATTAGGACTCTAGAGAAAAAACTTGTGAATTTAATTCAGTTTCTGTTCCCTCTTTGATTATTTTTCTCTTCTTTTACTGTGCCGCAATTCATGACTAAAGGATTCAGTGTAATAAATTAAACAGAATACTATATTCAAACATAAAAACTCTTCTTAAAACAAATGAGGTAATTCAATTGGGTTAATTTGTTTCACAAATTCAATTTTTTGGCAATATAACAAAATATATGAAACACTGCATTCAATTGGATTATGCTCCATTAAAACAATTAAGTGAATATAACTCAATAATAGCATGACAGAATAAAGACAAATATTGAAAAGTGATGAGTTTTTACTTTGTCAATTGCATGAGAAGGTGAAAATTCATACAATTAAAAACATAGTTTGTATTAGGCAAAATTGTATTTTTAAATTGTCAGTTCAATATAGTGAGGCAAAGACTTTTAAAGATATCTTTTATATGAGTCTTAAAGATTGTTTTGAGCTGGAGAGAGCAATAAAAAGGAATGTCTTGATATATGGTGTCCCACAGGCACATGCATATAGTACTGTAATCTCACTATATGTGCTAACAGTTAAAATCATAATGGCGCTAATATGAACATTGTCCATTTCTTAAATAATTCATTTTAGCAGCATAATTGCTCCTGTCTGTTGTCTTGTATCTATGATTTCAGAAGGTCTGTTTGGACAAATATATGAACTTGGTCTCCTAGCTTTATACTGGAACATCACGGAGATTGCAGGACCCTTGAAACTGTAACAAGGATCATCAGGAAATGTCAGCATGCTCACAGCACTGCTTTGGCTTTTGAGACCTTCCTGATTTGCAACAGTCACTTCACCATTCAGAATCTTTAGTCTGGAATAATATGGTGAAAATCTCTCAGAAATAGATTTGGGGTTTTTTTTTCCATTTCTATTCTGCTACTATCCCTTCTTCTCACAGATAATGTTGAAGCATGTTTTTCAAAACTACGTTTAGCATTTCTCATTTCTGGAAATTAAGCTGAAAAAAGGTGGAGTGAGGTATTTCTGAACTTCTACAAAAGATTGGAGTTTTTACTTCAGTAACAGCAATATTTAAATGTTTGATCATGTTTTTTTCCTATGTACCCATGAAATTACTGTTTCTTAAGGGCTCTTATGAAAAATAACTGCTAATAGAGACTACTTACATTTCTACAAGCAAAACAGGGTTGGTAGATATCGCTTTGCATAAATTACTTAGTGCAAGTTATGTAACCCTCTAATCAATGACAAGTTATCTACAGAACTTTAATTATACATCATACCTCACCAAATGGGGAAAATATTTTTTCAGAATTTTTTTTTGCTGTTAAGCTGGTGAAGGAAATATGAATTCCAGATTAACGACACAACAAAACATCAGAGTTCACACATCACTATAACACGTGAATGGAAATGCCTACATTATTTTGTTTCTGTTCCATCGTCTTAAATGCTTGTTTTCTTATTCTTTTCAACTCAATGCATCAGAATATCGAAGACTGAAATTTTCAAACTTGCATTTGACATTTCCCACTAGGCAGGGTTTATTCCTACTATTTACTGGTGTCGACCAGGTTCCAGTCTCATGCAGGGCAGATTCTTTACTAATGCTTTCCACAGTGGTTAATCAAATATTTATGCAGCACATGAAGGAAATATACTTACATTTCACTGCAGACTATTGAATAACTTCTATAGCGTTTCCCCAGTGAACAGAGTCACTTCCAAACATTTTCAATTATTCATGCCCTAATTTGCAAATATTGCAAGGATTTCTTATCTAGCAATGCATGATAGTCCTGTAGTTGAGAAGAAAGAATGAAATAATTCCTTCCATGTATAGCAAATATATGACAATGAGTTATTATGTTCTCTCGATATTTCATATTTAGCAGCAGCTCCTGACTAATTTAGAAATCAATGCTAATCCATAAACATATGTAATTTTTCTTTCCTTCTGGAACATTCTGATACTTTGCATGCTCTTGTGTTTTGAAATAGGTGGATGGTTTAATCCTGAATAAGATGGAAAATTCCTCAGAATGTAATCTATAAAAAAGTAATTTCTGTAATATCTTGCCTCTGCTGTCTAAAATGTGGATAAAATCATTTTGGAAAAAGAAGGTCCTGATTTGTCAGACTCCTAGTTTAGTGAGTCCTTACTCACGCAATCAGTTTCATTTAAATTTTGCTGTATTAGGCACTAATATATGATGTACACTTTATTAGTTTTCAGTTGGGTTCTTTTTCTTGTGACAGGAAGAATGCTTGATTTAAATAATAGGTAATGTATTAAACATGAATTGGAATTCTCTATGTAATTAAGATGAATGCACAGTTAACTTATACAAAGTATTATTTGTATAAAAAAATTACATATATATATTAAAAAAATAGGGAGAAAATATTACTTCTGAGGACTGGGCTGGCACCAAGCTCCAAGGAACTACAAACATGCTTGAGGAGAGAACTGAAAGACAAAATGATTTTGAGAAACTGGAGGTTATTAGGAAAAAAATACAATTTACTAAGGAGAAACATCAGGCTTTGAGCTATATGGCAAGGACAATCAGGTTTGTAAATATAGAATGGGAATTATACCAAACTTTAAAAGCAGTTCTGGAGATGAAGATGAATCCAAACTGATCACAATTGAGTAGCACTGCACTCTGGGAAACAGGCATAGGGATATTGTCAATGTATCAAGCAGTCTTTAGGTTCAAGGCATTGATAAAACTTCAGTCAGAACACTTAGTTCAGATTTTGGTGTTGTGCTCTAAGTAAGAAATGGGTCACCAAAAGAGCCTTGAGAAGATAAGAAGAAGAACCAGTACTGGTATGACCTATAAGATGGACTGAAGAAGTTTTAATTTAGGGAGGAGAGCCTGACTCCTATTTCAAATGTGTAAAGGAGTTGTGTGTGGACAAAGAAAATCCAGCTATGAAACTAAAGAGTTTCATCTATAGTAACTGAGGATTACAGCAGACATCAGGAAAATTTTCTAAAATAGCATGTTGCAAAAGCTAGGATATGTGGAAAAGGAAATTTTTAGGGACACCTTTGGTTAATTCATGTCAGAAATATCTTATGGAGTGCTGATCTCACTTTTGGCTAGCAGATGAACCAGATCTGCCCAGGGATCATCCCAGCCCATCACTCTGTGATTGTATTCAGTAGTTGTACCCTGCCTTACTATGTGTATTTTTTTTATTATTATTCTCTTTTCCTTCTTCCAATCTGTATTTCTAAAGCTGGTGGTGTCCTAGGCATGAAGATGAACAGTCAAGACTCCTAAGGCTTTGATTTTCAGAAAACAATATACAGAACTGTTGGTTCCATTAAGTGTTATATAATTCAACATTTTTTTTTCCAATTAAAATGTAGGGTTTTAGATAGCTTGAAGATGAAAATATTTAATACCTTAAAAGCTGAAGGAATGGGGGAATAGTATGCCTGACATGGGAAGGAAAGTAAAGGAAAAAATCACAAAAATTAAGAATGCTGGATGAAAAGAAGCTTAAGAACTATGTTGGATATAAAATATAGCATATAAACTGTTCATGAAAGGAGATATAAAACCTGTCTGTGTCTGTAAACTATATCTAGTGTCAAAAGAGCCTTCAGATTATAATTCAGAATTAGAAAATAATTTTAGTACATATTAAGCTACTGCATCACTAACATTTCAGTTTAGAAGTCACATTTCATAGAATGACTTTAGTCATCCATCCAAAGGACAATAAGTGTTAGACTTAGGCTAGAGTACAGTTGGCAATAAATGGGTCAATTATTTCCCTGCTTTATATATTTGTATTCACTAAACATACATCATTATACAGAGAGGTTTAAATGATGTCGAATACATTTTTTTAAAAAGGTTGATCTTCATCAAACATAGCTACTGCTAGAAGTAAATAGAAGAATAACATTTTTTTATTAATCAAACTTTATATGAACATTTTATTTATTCTGATTGGGAAGACTTAATATTCAGCAGTGATATTTTTCTATAAGCTTCTGAGACAAATATTTTTTAGTCCTTTCTGATGGGAGGAATTTATTTCATGCAAGACCACCATCAGTTTTTGCAGTTTTCTTTGACAATATTATGAAGAATTTACTAAGACCTGCAAAAGACATTCTACATCTTCAGTTTAATCCAATAACTGCATTTGTACAGAGTAGAACAAATATTACAGGTCCTTCCTCACAGTGCAATGTGTTACAATGACCTGAGCAGCCAAGACGCTCCTATATGTTCTGTTGCTTTTGTTTTGACTGGTGCATGGCTCTTTGTGATGGCTCTTCTTTTCCTATTACAGTGTGAAATTTTGGTTCAAATGAAGTTCACTGTATAACTCTTGCTATTCTCAATAGAAAGAGGATTTTCTAACTCAAAATGTGTTCTATCCTCTTGCTTTCACTTTTCTTTTCCATTTGGTTATTAGTGTTTTTCTCTGTTGCCTTACTGAGGATGCTGCTGTTAACTAACTACTGGTTTCACTGATCCCCTGAGTGTCGTGTTCCACTACACACTGATGCTTGAATTCTCTATATACCTACTCTACAAATTATTTTAGCATAAGCTTCATAGTTCCTGAAAAAGATAAAGTTGAGGCCTTGTTTCCATAGCAAATTCTTCCTAACTTCCTCTTAATCTTTATGTTATTTAGTCTTTAACATGAGATTGAATTGTCCACAGAATATAGAATAATTACTTTGAAACCTAGAGCTAGAACAAGTTAACTACTATACATTTATCTTACATGTTCTCAATAGGCAATTTAACTTGCTGGTTTACTAAGTAGCATAAATCCAGATAAAGAAACAGGTATGAACATTAAGCTTACAATAATACTGACAATTTCAAAGGCACTGTTCTATTTCCTCCCTAGCCCAAAAGTTAAGAATTCAAGATCTATGGACATCCTGCTGCAGTACAAAAATATGGCAAGTCAAACATTTCAGTTTCTAGGTACTTCCAACTACAAGAATGGCTTTAGAAAAGCCAGGGCTATGTTCTCTAAGTCAGCATTCCTTCAGAAAGTTGTACTTGTTTAGAAAGACTGAAAAGTATATGCACTAGTTAGATGAACTTACTTTAGTTGAGTGCGTCACGTTCTTGTGGAGCTTTGAAGTACCATAGAATAGTGAGCTGCAAGGTGATAAGGTTACAGAATAAGCATGATGCTGAACCGCATAAAGTGAATCTAACTACTTTTCCTACTTCACATTCCATGAAGAACTCTTTAACAATTTATTTTGAGCAAGTGTTATGGACTTATGTCTAGTGGGAGGAAAACATTGATCTTGGGACTTTCTGTACTCAGTATTCAATGAGAAGGATGCTTTCTGGCACTTGGATCATTACATGTTTTCTTGGAAATACGTATTCCTTTACTATCTGAGTTCTTCAGCCTAGTGTCGTACACACCACAGGAGGCCATAGTATATACAGTTGCCTCCTAGTGTACAACTAAATGATCTGCGCTTTGTTTATTCTGCTTGAAGTGATGTTAAAGCACTTTAGTGAGTAGATTGTTTACATTTTTGTTCTGATTTTTTAACCTAATCATTTAAACCTGGTGAATATACACAAGCATTCTTTTTTTTTTAATATATGTGTGTATCTAAGAAAATAATTTCAGGAATCAGCTCAACCACAACATCACAAGATTAATATATTTTATTTCTATATACTGATTGAAGTGTGGTTGTGTAACAAGCTGGAGGTTGGTGAGTCTGTCCCTGACCACTATCATTATAGACTTAGGAATCTGGGTTCCCTTTGTGGTTCCCCTTCTGCGTGTCCCAGCTCTGTTCTGGCTTCAGTCTTAGAATCACAGAATCATAGAATCACCAGGTTGGAAAAGACCTCTTAGATCATCAAGTCCAACCATTCTTATCTCCCACTAAACCATGTCCCTTAGCACCTTGTCCACCTGTGCCTTAAACACCTCCAGGAATGATGACTCAACCACCTCCCTGGGAAGCCTGTTCCAGTGCCCAATGACCCTGTGAAATATTTTTTCCTGATCTCCAGTCTGAACCTCCACAGTGCAGCTTGAGTCCATTCCCCCATGTCCTATCACCTGTCACTTTGGAGAAGAGGTAAGCACCCTCCTCTCTACAACTTCCTTTTCAACTTCCTTTCCTTTACAGAGAGCAATAAGGTCTCCCTTCAGCCTCCTCTTCTCAAGGCTAAACAACCCCAGTTCCCAGTGCTGAGTACAGAGGGAGAATAACCTCCCTGGACCTGCTGGTCACACCATTTCTGATACAAGCCAAGATGCCATTGGCCTTCTTGGCCACCTGGGCACACTGATGGCTCATGCTCAGTTGCTGTCAACCAACATCCCCAGGTCTTTCTCCTCTAGGCAGCTCTCCAGCCAGACTTCTCCTAATCTGTAGCACTGCATAAGGTTGTTGTGCCCCAAGTGCAGGACCCATCATTTTGCCTTATTAAACATCATGCCATTGGTCTCAGCCCAGCAGTCAAGCTTTTTTTAATGTTTATTTTTTTAGTATTTCTGATAATGTCATTTGATGTTCTTATTTTTTTTGCATTTTTTTCACTCTTCTACAACTCCCTTGACTTTGTAGATCTGTATTGTATCTCCCTTGATTTCTTTTTCTTTCAGACTGAATAGTTCTAGTTTGTTTATTTGTATCTTGGATGCAAGGAGGTCCATTTCTGTGATCAATGTAGAGACTTTCTTAAATCTTACCTTTGAACCTGCCGTGATATCATTCAGATCCTTTTGCAGAGCCTCCCTTCTCTCCAGCAGATCCACGCTTCCACCCAGCTTAGTATCATCCACAAACTTGCTAAGGGTGCACTCAATGCCTTCATTCAGATCATTGATAAAGACATCGAACACAGTTGGACCCAGCACCGAGCCCTAGGGAACATCACTTGTAACTGGTCTCCAGATAGAGTTAACTCCATTTACCACCACTCTCTGGGTCCAACCATCCAACTAGTTTTCCACTCAGGAGAGTGTGTACCTGTCCAGGCCAGAGGCTGACAGTTTCCGTAGCAGAATGCTGTGAGAAACTGTGTCAAAGGCTTTACTGAAGACCACATCCACAGCCTTTCTCTCATCCAGCAGGAGGGTCACCTTGTCATAGAAGGCAATCAGATTAGTTTGGCAAGAACTGCCTTTCATGAACCCGTGTTGGCTGGACCTGATCACCCAGTTATCTTGCACATGCTGTATGATAGCACTCAAGATCATGTATTCCATGACTTGCCCTGGCACTGAGGTCAGACTGACAGGTCTGTAGTTTCCTAGATCCTCCCTCTGACCCTTCTTGTAGTCCTGGGGCAAGACTGAGCATTGCACCAGTTCAGCTCCTCCCCTTCCCAGACTTGTCACTCAGTGAATACGTTGCCATTGAGATTAAATCTGTCTTGAGGGACAGCTGTTCTTGGGGGTTTGGGTTTTTTTTTCATTTGTTTGTTTTCTTTTTTAAAAAAATACCATTTTAACATAAAAAAGTCCTTGTGTATTTAGCACAGCAGCTAAGGACAAGTTGTGCAGCACTTAATGTGTTAATGAATAGCAGTTCATCACAACTTTCAAGTATTTTTTTGGAGTTAATGTAGCTTTACCTGACTTCCTACTGTGCATTCACTTCTACAAAGATCTGATTTTTTCCTGGCTAGTACTAGTGGCAGCACTTGCACTGAAACAGGTAATGAAAATGGACTGCTCTCTGATGTGAATTTTTATAATGGTATTTTTCTGATCTTGCACAGTAGTAGAAATTTTCCTGCAGCTGCTTCTCACAATTTTGCAATTTTCTCAGCAGTCTAAGTCCAAGCTACATAACTGGACCATACCAATTTAGGCTTTGGACCCTTGGACTCAGACAGCTAAACCTCTGTGGAGATAGAAAGGTTACAAGAAGGGGTTGCTTCCGGCCTCTTGCATAACAAAATAAGATCATTTCTGAATTTGGAATCAAAACTCACAAAACATGATTCCATCTTGGTCTGTGAAATAATAAATCAGAAGTATGATGAATGAGATATACCTCCCTTTTTTAGATTTCTTTTTCCCTAGGGGAAGGCCTGGCTTATTAACACTGGTAAAGTCACACTGGCCTTCTAAATAGTTTCTTAGTTATTTAATGTCTTTTACAACAAAGGAGTGAAGTTGTCTGGAACACCAGCTACCTGAAATGTGAATAACTGATACCCAGGAAAACAGAAATTCTTGTTCAGCACTCTGGAAGTTAGGCTGGCTTCTTTAATAGAGTTCTCCCATGTAACTACCCACATAAAAGCATTCTTATTTGACTCTGCAATCAAATGACCTCAAAATTTTCTGGAGAAAGATTAAAATCCAAATTACTGACCCTTGTTGTCTACCTGCCCCTCTGACTAAGGTTACAGGGATTTCTGGTCCTCCTGTGTGCCAGTTCCTTTCAACCTGGTTCACCTTTACATTAAATGCCTCTCTCAGGAGTGGACAGCGGAAGGTGGCCTCTATCAGAGGGGCTCGGGGTGGCCAGAGTCCCACCATTCAGTTTGAAATTGCCTCCACAAATCTGTCACAGGACTGATTTAAATACTTAATCCCATACCCTTCCAACCTCTTTTGCCTCAAAGAATTAACGTGATAGGCCTCTGAAAGCTATTTTTTAATGACTGAAATTCTCTAGAGGTCAGAAGTTGAGAGGTTGAATTTTTTATGTGTATAGTGAAGAAAGCAAGGTAAATAATACACATTTTTAGAGACTACAGTACATTTATGATTAGATTTTATTCAATTTGGAGTGGAAATGCTTTTCTTCTAAGCAAATAAAAAATTAGAGTAGGGAAATATTAGTCATTGTTCTGTTTGAACTTTAAGGTAAGGTTTCTTTTTTTGTCTGAAAAGTATTGTTCAATTGCAAAATATTTTTCAAACATCAAAAGCTTCTTATGAAACAAAAATAGTGAATGAATGAAGAAGAGCATGTGAATGTAATTCGTAGCACAACGCAGCACAGATCTAATTCTCAGGATGCTGGCAATGCATCGTTACTCAGTGTGTGTTTGCACACACTTGCATAAATCTTTTGCTCAGGTGAAAAGCAGTTGTGCTGACTCACGTGGCCAGGAAAATCAGAGGCTGACACAAAATGGCAAATATATTACAGCATAAAAGGTCACTTCAAAAATTTCTGACAGCCTGGAACATCAGAAGGTCAAAAATCAACAGCACATTGTCCTGTTTGGTTAGACTGTGCTATTACATCTCTCTATGGAGTCTTATTATCTAAAATAATTGCATGTTCTTTTGAAATCAGACAGCCATTCAGAGGCTGTATTTCCCATTTTAGTAAAAGATGAATCAAGTGTAGTGAACAGCTTGTTTTATTCCAGCAGTCCTTTTAACATGCAAATAGAAGCATCTTTCAATGAACACATTTCTGTTTATGTCATTAATGTCAATGTAGGAATAATTGATGATTCTTTGCAAAGTTGATTAAATTCACATAAAACTACAATGCATTTTGAGTAAATCAGTCTGTAAAATCAAAACAAACATGTCTTTATTGCATGACCAGAAACAATACTCATTTATGTTTTTTCATTTACTGGAATGAGGGTCCTAGAATACAAAAACCAAAATGAAACAGGGATGTTCTACTACTGCAACTAGGAACATAATTACATCTCATTCTCACTAATTATCAAATGGTCATTAAACTAGAGAGACATTTAAATACAAGCATGATAACAGGTGATAGTTAACAAGGATTGGCTGTCAGCAGAGACAAGTTGTACATCAGACTTTTGTCTGACTGGATATTCAGCTGCATTGTGATTGTTAATATTCTAGTTGTCATACTTTTGTAGTCCACTCCATAAAAACCTTTAAAATAATTTACAGAAAAATGTGATACTTATAACAGAATGGAAAGCAAATTTTTCCTCTGTTGCGCTAGCACAATATTATGGTAGTTTTAAGAGAGAAATGAGATAACATCTTCAGGGAGAAATTATATACTTTTCCAGACAACAATATACAGAAATTAGAGTTAAATGACTACGATTAATTACTACAAGTTAAATTACTACAAGTAATCCTGACAGGCTTAAATATGAATAAACCAGAAAAAAAAATAATTGATCAGCACAAAATAAGAGACTTGAGCACTGTAAGATTTTATGACAGCTTGTCACTGGCAGTTCAAAAGAACAGGGGAAAAAAAGATATATTTTCCAGTTTAGGAACTGTATGCCTAAAGCTCACCTGCATTTTCACCTATGTAATAACAAAATATCTAATCAAATTTTTTTCTAATTTTTCCTTATCTTTCTTCCCTATATCTAAAATAGTAACAGAATCTCTGCTGATTACTGATGCATCAATCTCCCTATTTATCATTTATCAATCTCAGTCACATAAACCTGGGGTTTTTTTTTCCTATCCTACCATGTTTTGGAAAGCCTTAGAATATTTTATTAGAAAACACACTGAAGAACATATAGACTGGGAAAAGTCTTGTGGATTGTTGCTGAAAAAGATATAAAGTGTCTTTCCACAGGTCACCCCAATACTTAATGAATGAAATAAAAGCTCTTCAATAAAATGTAGAGATTCCTAGAAAGCGCTTTATTTTCAAAAGCTCTTTCAGTCTCAAAAGTTGCTCTTGACAACTCTTTAAAGTAATGATTCCTTGGAAACTATTATGAGCCCATCCTTGTTTCAAAACATGCAGACTCTGTACCTCACAGAGACCTCTGTAAGTATGTCCTTCTGTGTCCACAGAAACACTGAGAGATTCATTTTATCAATATCAATGTAAAATGACCCATAATCACAATCTTGGCCAAACCTTAAAAAGGTTTTATCAGCATCATGACACCGCACATGCATAGAGTCATATTAGTGAGCTTTATTGAAAGTTTTGACATGAAATCAACTGTATTTCTTAACATTTGAGAAATAAGTACACCAGGACTAGATTTGCAAAATATAGCAAAAATGAATGTATAGTATTTCCTGCAAAAGCAACATGAATGTTACTTCAGATATTTAAAAGAAAAATGTATTGAAGTAATGTGAATTTATGAACATTTTCCATCTATTGGGTATGTCATTATATAACATTATTTAGCTCTGAATAGGTTTATGGAGATATCTTAAAGTAACTTGTGTGTATAGTAGCCACAGCGATTTACAGTTATTGTGAGTTATGTTTTGGATTCAGAGACTGGACATATTTCAGGGTATTTCAACAGTTATTGTAATTTCTATTAGAGCTAAAGAGAAAGTGTTTGACTTCATTTTTACAAACTGGACTGCATAGACAACTGAAACATATTCTTAAGATATGAAACAGATCTTTAAAGACATTGGTTAGCTGTGGAAACTGTGGTACAGTCACTGGGAGTCAAAAAATGTTGGCTTATTTCTCTGGTCCTAACTCATCTTACTTTAGAACTAACCAGGAAAAGATTTTCTTTTTTTTCTGATTTAAAGTAATTTTTGGTTGTTACTAGTGTGACAACTGACTATTCTATATCCTACTGCTAATTTGTAACAATGCCATCTAAAAAGTCATCTGCTGCGATGGAAAACCTTCAGTCGTCTGAATCTTGTTCCAAGCCTCCCAGTCTTATTTGTTTGTATTAAAAGATGAGGATGTGGTCCCTGGGTCTAAAATGTTAGACTTGATGTAGTAGTAGGAAGTTGTCTCAGATTCAAGTCATTGTTGTACACAGATTTCGAATACAATAAACAGATTCTTGGTTTTAGAAAAGAAGATTTTTGTTCCTGCAGAATAAACCAGAGTACTCATCTGTTTTGCTTTGTGTTTTGTTCTTTTTAGGGAAAATTAATTAAAATATTGAAATAAATAAATCCTAGGTCTTATCTTGGGGTTTTCTCTTTTTTGGTGTTTGAATTGCTAACCTCTCTGTTGCTACA
This sequence comes from Piaya cayana, assembly GCA_013389865.1. NCBI lineage: Eukaryota > Metazoa > Chordata > Aves > Cuculiformes > Coccyzidae > Piaya > Piaya cayana. Next base: position 296,350 of record WAAB01006321.1, on the reverse strand, counting down.
GACTTAAAATAAACTCCAACACTTCTGAAGAAAAATTTTATGCAAGAATCTAATTCTAACCTTCTATTCTGACTCCTGTGACAATAGTCTCGTCTCTATGCAAGCAGAACTCTTTGGCAGGAAACTTCTCAGATGTTAAAAGTCAAACTATAAATATTAGTGAATGCAAGTTTTTTGCAGACAAGAGAGATTAGAATAATTCTGTGACCTTTCAATTAAGTCATGCAGAATATGTTTGCTTGCTGTTATCTTCAGGGGTTTTTTTTCTGGTTTCCGTGTGTAGGCCAAAAACTAGTCATGCATCTAGCTGAGGAAAAGAAAATATAAAGGATAGTGTAAGAATTGTTTTTATGCTACTTTATAGAGTTAATTACTGTAACTTATAGCTAGGGCTTGTATCCATAAGAAGGTTCTCACCTGTTTGAATCTACTAGCTAGCATCTACTAGGCATTTTTAAAGGCTTTCGCTCTTTGTTGCTGATGGGAAAAGACCTATAATGTTTTTTTGTTAAAAGTAATGACAGACTTTCTTTCTTTCTTCTAGGAAGTATACCTAAAATATTTACAGTAATTTAAAAAAGTCCTTAGGTAATATTATGTAATATGCAGTACTATTACAGTTTCCCATAAATAAACAGTGTTAATAAATTGGACACCAGAGGTAGGATAAATTGCACTTAACTTTAGAGGTATACAACACAGATTTTTCTAATCAAGCTGAGCTAGTTTCATAGTTGGTGGAGAGGACTGAGTATTTTTCAACAGTGATTCATCAAATCTCAGACATTCACCTTAGGGTGAGAGTTGTTGTGCCCTGGCTATTTCTCTCTAGCTGTCAAGGAAGTGTAGGATGGCTTTTCTGGTGTAGATGATTACCAAAAATAGGGGTCTGCATTTCTCACGTGAATCCCACATGCAACAGTATGGGATAACATACATCCATTTGCTGAAAAGCTTCATCTAAGGTCACAGTGCACAAGGATTCCCAGTGTATGAGACCACATAAAGGTAGCTGCAGCTTATTACCAAGAAACTCTGCACCTCAGAATATTTAAATCTCTGACTACAGAGTTGCCAAACAGTAAGGCACTGGAGCTGGATTACATCCAGAATGCTTCTTAAACCTGGTCTACATATGTGCATTTCCTACTGGAGGATGGATGTGGCAGTAGTCCAGATCCTCAGGCAGCCAGATGAAATCTGGTTGCCTACAATTCAAATTATCTTAGCAACACAATTATAAAGACAGGTGGAGTAACTGTGTGACATTGCTGTAAAGGCAGCCTACCCCTGGAGTTAGCTGAGTCAGGAATAGTTGGCCCCTCACCTGAAAAGGGCAGGATTTGTCCTGACTGAGAATCATCCATACTCAGTTCTTCTCTAAATGTCATCTCAGGCTAGAGCCTTAATGTTGACTTGCATCCACACAGTGTGCACACAAGCAAAGTATTTATAATGAAGTATATACTCAAGTCTGTCATCAAAATGGTGATGTTTTCAATCTACTTGGTCTAGAGTCAAAAGTGACAAGAATTTTCCAGTTTTCATCCCTTTAACTGTTGTTATTCTTCCATAACCTATAGACTTTAGAAATTACCTATTATATTTCAAAATATCTTCTTAACAGTCCTTTTAATAGCTTTAAGATTAATTCAATTTATTCTCAAAACCTCACATATTGCCTGTATGAGAACAAACCTGTAATTTAGCTCAGGTCACCTCAGCAAAGTAGTAACTTTTTGTATGCAAAATGTGTAATTCCTTTTTCACCTCCATTGATTTTCAGTTAATGCTGCCCATTAGGATTTTAAAATGCTAGTAATTAAGAACATTTGTTCTTCTATTACTCAGAAAAATTGTGGATTAAATTTCTGAAACTTTTTTTCCAAAAATGTACCCCTAGACTGAAGCAAAGTTGAGGAAGTTTCAGATTCAAAGATAGTTTTATAAGCTTAACAGAATGCAAAAGCAAATGTTATAATGAAAATATGAACCCCAATGTTATTGCTAAGAAAAAAAATCTGAGAAAATTAAGATACATGCAGATAGCTGTACTAGTTACATTACTTGTCAAAGAAATAAATTAGTGCTCAGATTCCAGAAAAAAGGTATTCAAGAATCACCATATCATGTGAGTTCAATTAATTACTCTTATTGACCACTCTTTACACAGAGACCTACTAGTATTTGCCTGTTGTTCTAAATGCCATAATTAAAAAAACCCTCTATATGCTACTAAAGATGGGTTAATTTTTTCCACTGAAAAGAATTTTAGTCTTTGATAAACATGAAAAAATCCTGTTGGTTTCAGTGAGAGTTGGACAAACTTGTAGGATTTAGTATTTTTGCTCATTTTAGAAAAGAGGAACAGAGCAAATGTTTGCCCAATGTTAGCGTTTTAAAGATACTTTCTATTTAATCCTGAGATTCTGCTAGGGTTACATTGCCATCTTTACCTTCAAATTAATCTCTTCCAAAGCGTATGCATTCTGAATATCCGTCTTCCCACTATGCTCGATATATCACACAGCAACTGTTATGTCTATAAGATTAGAGGGACATCTTGCACATTCGCTATCACTTTTCTACTCTAGCAATTTTTTTTTTTTCTGGAAGCAGTTATTCATTCAATTGGAATTAGAAAAAAATATTATGTGTTTTTCCCCTGTGATACTGGTGTTCCAGTTCCTGGCAGACTCAGCACTTTTTACACAAAGAGGTGCTAAGCCCCCCTTGTGCAGGGTCAGGGAATTAAAGAATTAATAGAACATCATTATTGTTATATAAAGATGCAAAACAAGGTGCTCTGGCAAAACTGCATGATATAACACTGGGAGAATGTTGGTCAGAACAACAGCAAATGAATTTCATTCACCTTTAACTTTTCTTTTACATTAATGGGAGGATGTTTAAAGTTACTTGATCTTGCCTCAGCTTCCAAGTATTTAGTTTTAATGCCACATTTCATTCCATGTTGCCAGCAAAAGGAGTCCATGTTTTTAAATGTTTTTATTTAACTAGGCACTGAGCACATTAAGCTCAATCATTCAGCCAAAGTTTTCAGGTTTACAAGACTGACCAGAAGAAAATAAGTGTAAGACAGAAGAGAACCAAGAGGGTATCTATGCCCCAGATACTTTGTGTTCTAGAAACTTTTTCACTAGAGTAGCTGTGTAGAGCAATGAGACAGTGTGCTTTCATACACTGCCACATCATCCTAGAGTTCCAAATGAACCGGAACAGATCCAGTAAAAAGTAGTTTTCATAAATTTGCCATGCAAACTAACTGAAGAAGACTTATTTTTTAATACCTACATGTAAGAAAAGATACTCAGTTGTGTTTTGCATCAGGAAGTGCTGGTTCATTACAGTCCTGGTAAAAATGGCAATCAGACTCTGCAAAGTATAATTTAAAATACTCTCATGTTGTGTAGAAATTCAAATCACTTTAGGTAGTTTGCAAGAATTGCTACAAAGTCCCTTTCAGGTACCAATGTAGAAACTAACTCAGAATTTGGGGAGATCAATGGAAATTCTTGAATTATATACTGAAATAAGAAACCTGGAAGTTGCTAAAGTGAGTGTGCCTTACCAATCATTCTTTCTTCCACCTATAGGGTGCAGTCACATAGCTTCACAGCATCACCAGATTTGGAAGATAAAAGAAAAAAGAATAGTGTGGAGTCTGGATCATAGGATGAAAGGAAATGGTCTCAAGTTGTGTCAGAAGTAGTTTAGGTTAGATACTAGGAAATATTACTCCACTGAAAAGCATTGGAAAAGGCTGCATGGGTAAGTGGTTGAGTGCCCTGGAGACATTGAAAAGATGCGGCACTTAAGGATGTGGCTTAGTGGTGGACTTGGCAGTGTTGGATTTATGGTTGGACTCGATGATCTTTCTAACCTAAATGATTCTGCAATTCTCTGATTCTGTGATCCATAAAAAAGTGTGTATTTCCTAAGTGTTACAGAGCGGAGGGAGAGAAGTGAAGAGAGATGCAAGTCACAATTGCCTTTCTTCCTAGAACAAAATGAGAAAAGAAAGCACGTTAACTTCTTAGTTGCTTCCTGTAGCAACCAGCATAGGTATACTCCCATTCCCATCCATTTTTTTGAGGATTTTGTTTAATTAAATGATCTGAGACAGGTTATTCCCTGTAATTTGACAGTAATTCCATCTTTTCTTCTAGTTGCCAGGCTAACTTAATTCAACATATAAGCTATTCGCAATTGGCATACAAGCCACAGAATAGTGTTTATGTACCATATTTTTTCTGATTAACAAGTGCCTTTGATTTCGTGTTGCCATTACCTTAGCAGCTAAGGAGAAAATGCTCTGAATATTGAACTTACCAATCATATTGTAAATGTTTGCAGATTTCACTACCCGATGGGAAAAATGTTTGTCACCAGATTTCTTGAGACTCCTTTGACATAATGAAATCATTGATTTGATTTGAGAATTCAAACATTGGAAGATACTAAGTAAACACACATTTTTGGGAGACCAAATAAAGAAAATTACTTTTTATTCATATTAATGTGCAAAAACATGGCCTTCTAAATCTCTGAATTGCATATCTTGCCTGTCAGACTATTTCCTCCTATTTTCAGCAGTGTTTGTAAATCCAGTCATAGAGTGGTTCCTAAAGAAATTAGATTCTCTAATGCTTTTACACATAGATATGTATTCTTACAGACATAGCTCTTTCTACGTATTTTTTGAGGAGGAACCTTCTGATACAACATGAACCAGAACAATTTGAGAGGAAAACCTAGAGCTCTGATGCGACACAACAGGTTGTCATCGCAGGACTGAAAAACTTTCACCTGCCCATTCTCTGTGTGTAATTCAGGATGATGCTCCTTCTGTTCCTGATGGACCAATGCACGAAAACTCTGTTAGTGATGTTGACTGTTACAATGTCAGCTTTTTTAATAGTCTGCGGGAAATAATGAAGGGAGATAAAGCTTCCAAAAGAATTTCTGAAAATCTCTTCATATGAGTTTTAGTCGATACATACACTGACTGAAACCAGTTTTCCCACTTGCCTGAACGATGTCAGGGATTTCATGTCGGGGGGGATGGGGCTCTTTCCCTATGCATTAGTGTACAATCAGAGGATATTTGACAGAATCATATTAAAATCAACTATTACTTTCAATTGTTCCATACTTAGCCCTTCAACATCTTGTCTATATAGCCAGAAATTCTCAAGAGATGTGGATTCAGCATGAGGTATTTCTGAAGATGTTGTGAGATAATGAAATCCTGCAGGGATTTTCTGGTAAGTCAGTGTAACATTTTGAAAATCTCCGATGGAAGCACAGAATGGGATTAAAGAGAGAAAACAAAAATAGAGAAAGTCAAGGACAAAAAGGAAAGCTACAGAAATGTAGGACATGAACAAAAGAGTGGATTGATATATAGCAGAACTGCAGACAAGCAAAAAATAAGCAAGCTATAGTTAGAAAGCAGAGAATGTCCAGACATTACAGGATTATTGAAAAACACGAATTGCACAAAAGGAGCACCAGAAGCTGAAAATAAGGATGATGCTCTGATTCATTTGAGATCACTGTCAAAACATCAGTTGACAGCAGAATTAAGCTATAAAATTACAGAAAAAGAGAAGCATACATTTATATATAGAAACATACACGTGTGCGTGTATGTCCTAGTTCAACAATTAGCCAGTACCCAAACAATAGGCAGACACCCTCTCACATCCCCCAGCTCGGAGGAAAGAATCAGAATAGGAAGATCAATGTGTTGAAATAATAATAGTTTTAAACATTGCTTAATCATAATTAAAACCAATGTGCTACCAAATTATTCTCACACTAAACCTAAAATGCTGCAGCTACAAGTGCAGCTAATATGAAAATTAACTCTATCTCAGATGAAACCAGTACAATATGTTAAACACACTTGTATAGACATATATATGTATCCACATGTATATGTTCACATGTTGCTGGGAAACCTGGAAAAAAATTATGTATATTCTATACATAATTATTGCCACGGATTTCCCTTGGTCTGGACATTGATGTGCTAAATTTTCAGTCTGAATAAAGTTNCAAAAAGGAAAGCTACAGAAATGTAGGACATGAACAAAAGAGTGGATTGATATATAGCAGAACTGCAGACAAGCAAAAAATAAGCAAGCTATAGTTAGAAAGCAGAGAATGTCCAGACATTACAGGATTATTGAAAAACACAAATTGCACAAAAGGAGCACCAGAAGCTGAAAATAAGGATGATGCTCTGATTCATTTGAGATCACTGTCAAAACATCAGTTGACAGCAGAATTAAGCTATAAAATTACAGAAAAAGAGAAGCACACATTTATATATAGAAACATACACGTGTGCGTGTATGTCCTAGTTCAACAATTAGCCAGTACCCAAACAATAGGCAGACACCCTCTCACATCCCCCAGCTCGGAGGAAAGAATCAGAATAGAAAGATCAATGTGTTGAAATAATAATAGTTTTAAACATTGCTTAATCATAATTAAAACCAATGTGCTACCAAATTATTCTCACACTAAACCTAAAATGCTGCAGCTACAAGTGCAGCTAATATGAAAATTAACTCTATCTCAGATGAAACCAGTACAATATGTTAAACACACTTGTATAGACATATATATGTATGCACATATATATTCACATGTTACTGGGAAACCTGGAAAAAAATTATGTACATTCTATACATAATTATTGCCACAGATTTCCCTTGGTCTGGACATTGATGTGCTAAATTTTCAGTCTGAATAAAGTTTTACTTGCTTTTGCCTGAGGATTTGATCAAATGAAGGTAAAAAGCACAGGAAGTTTTCTGTCAAGACTTGCTGTATCTACCGCAAAGTGGAGAATTCTTTGGACACACAAAAAAATGTTTGTAGGAAACCTGTTTCAGAAGATATGCTGAGAAGTAAGCTCTTAATGAGATGAGAGAGATTTGTGTGTCAGTTTGAGTGTCTGGCAAACAGATTATCATAAACTCAGCTCTGCAGTAGTCCTGCTGTTCTATCTTGCAGAGCTTGACTGTGGGAGGTTGTCAGGCACCTTTGCAAGACTTTCAGCCTTTGCTCACCTCATGGGTGCCAAAGCAGCCTCCTTCTGCAGTCTTCCTCTCAGCTCTGCGCACCCATGCTTTGTCTACAGGGCAAATAATTTGCCTGTGGAGAGATGTGCAGTCTTTCTAAGAACATCTCTTAAAAGGAAATGACTCCACATTACACTTAACAGTGAAATAAAAAATCCTCTCAGGCAGGATTCAATTTAGTTAGAACAGCCTCTACAGGCAATTTCTCCCCTGGGATATAGTTCTGCTAGAAAATTTTGCACTGTACATGTACATGATAAGGCATTTGTTCAGAGATGTTTCATATTTAAAAGACATCAGCAGAGAGCTCTGGCCGGCACTGTCATATCATTGCAATGAAAAAGAGTTGTACAAAGAATGAAAAAGAAATGTTATTCTGGCATCACAAACAATTACTTCAGTGTGTTTTGCAGCAAGTCATTCAGGTATAACAGTTTTTGTGATCTAAAAAAATATTACNCAAAAAATAAAAAAAAGCCAAAAGCAAACCAGTTTGATCTAGTCACACAAGCTATTGCAGACTGTTGATTTTATTTTACTTTATTGTGGTTCCCAATGTTTTCTGTCTTACTGAGATGGCTGTTGTGCATGTACACTTCAGAGAGAAATGATAAAAGAATTTTTTTTTCTGTTTGAGAAGTAAAGCCTTGGGATTTTTTTATGTGTTGCATTACCAGGTAGCAGCGGAAACAGACAGCAAAACAAATGTATCCTATGTATAACCAGACTGAAATGCACTGCAGCAGGATCATGTCTAGACCAATACACTTTACCCTCTGAAAGGGAAAAGAAGAGCACTGAAGACATCAGACTATGTTTCTAAAAAATAAATTTTAAAAGTTACAATGTCCTGCAGTTTCCATTTACTGCTTCTCCTTTATATTCCTGCTATTTGAACTTCACCTGAAATAACTTTAACAATTGTGCAACATCCTTGGTTTTTGTACATAAAATACAGTTTTATTGCACACAATGCACACAACATACCCTTACATGAAGGTTCAATTTTGTGAAAAAAAAAGTGAAGTAAAAAAAGTGAGTAAAGAAGTGAACGAAAGTAAATAAAAGTAGAATACAAAGTAATTAAAACAGCTTCAAAAGATTGGTCACACTAACATTTCAGGTGCTTGAGTTATTTATTTCTAGCAATTTAACCAATGAAATATTTTCTTTTGATTGCAAACAGTTCACAATTGAAACGTGATTTTTAAAAATGTGATGTCCTAGTGTCAGTTGCAGAGAGTGCTCCTGAAGTTCCAGGGCTTAGAGATACTCTGGGAGGACAGAACTTTCTGCTGCTGACCTCTATTAGGCATTTTTTCATCAAGTAATACTTTTTGTGCTTGGTTCATCTTTCTCGTCTTTGCAATGATAAAATCCATGATAATGTCTGAATAAAATTAAATGGAGGAATTGCCATCTCATGTTTACTTTGAGTGCTGTGATAAACACACATTCTTTCTGCCTGTTGTGGAGCTAGTCATTCTCTGCCTTTTATCTGTGCAGCTGATTAGTCCTCCTTGCTTTTACTAGTCCTCTTTAAATTGTGTTATCTTGTTTTTATTAGTCTTATCAAAAATTAAAGTGTATAAACTATTCTATCTTCTTACAGCCAATTAAGAGAAAATAAGGAAATAGTAGTAGATAACTAATATGTCAGATAACATACAAACACTTCTTCTAAATGAGCTATTTCACAAGTTCTTAAATCCTTATGGCTATTTTCTATCTGATTTTATATATTTAAAGGCCAGTGATGCCTTTCCAACAAAAACTGCATGACTAATTCAAAAATGCCATGCAGTAATTAGTTTAAGATATTCATTTAAGTTATAGTGGTAGAAGTTTATCCAAATTAACATGTCCCCTCCAACCCAAACTCAGAATAAATATTTGTGACAAATATATCTGAACCTCAGCAACATACTGTGCAAAGTCTGAGTATGTTTAGCAAAACTTGTTACCCCAAAACATCACCTATTCTTGACACATTTTGGCTTTGAAATGAACAATCATAATCTAAACATGAAGCAGAAGTTGGTTGTACAATTAAGGCCTTTCTGAACAAAAATCCATAATTAAATTTCAATGATAATGCATACTGATTGCAAGAGAAGAATCCTGCCCATTTTGTTGAGAAATCATTTATTTTTCTTTTCCAGTCTGTGTTATTACTATGGATCCAGTTCCTCACATAATCCATTTCTTCTTTCTAGAATTATGCGACACCACTGCTGCAGTTAACCCACCCAATAAAGACGCATTATTTTTAAAATAGGAGACCAGAATGAAACGCAGTGGTAACTACTAGCCCAAAATAAACTAGGTATATAGAAATCTGACATTTATTAGGGCCTTTTGGTCCAGATTCTCACAGTGCTTTACAAATATAATTCAGCTTAGCCAGTGTGACACCACTGAAGCACAACTACCCTGGAGTGGAGTGCTGAAGCTATTTTGCTCGTGTTTGACAGCTGTTGGTTATTATGACCTGCTTCTTTTCTACACTTATTTTTCTGGAAAGTGTATTAGGGAGAAATCCACCCACCAGGATACAGGCAGAGACCATCTGCCATGACTAATTTCACATTTATTCCCGGCATCAGTTGTACCAAAATCCCAGAAATGAACACCCAGTTGCTGTTATAAGTTCAGCCAGCTGAAGCAAAATGAAGCAATAAGTTCAGTATCTTTCTATGATAATATTGATGAATACAGATATCCATTAAGATCATATTGATATGTAATGCCTTTTCTGATTCAAGATGAGGTCCTTAGAAACGTTTAGAGTTTTAATCACATAACTCAGGATCCTACTTCCTGTGCAAGTTAAGTGTACTGAGGCTTACAAATCTGATTAAAGAGATCTATGTAGTAGCTTGACATAGACAAAGAGAAATGGGAACATGTGATCAGTAGTCAGAACATATAGATTATTCTAACTTTACACGTTTAACTGAAGTACCTATTTTATATTAATAAAATAGTTACTTTTCCTTTCTGCTGTAGTCAATGGAAAGAGGTAGATACCCTACAGGAAAATACATGAATTATTCTCTGAAGACATGCTTTTCTCTGTCTTTATTACTTTACTGATTACAGAGGAAGCATAGTGTGAATATGTTCTTAAATTACATTTTAGCTTACATATGTGCCTATGATATAAACCTGTGGAAAGCCAGACTGCTTAGCTCAGTCCTCTGCATTGACTGAAATGGATTTACATGGTCCTGCCTATCAGAATGAAGATAATGAAGATTCTGTGACCCTTTGGGTGAAATCTTTCTCTTTGAAAGAGACTGGGACTTCTCTGCCTAACATTTCTAGCCTCAGAATTTCATGGTTTTTTTTCTATAAAAACAGATGGTGATTAGTTCTTGGATACATTTAAAATAATTCTTCCTCTCAGAAATGTGCTTTTGATGCTGCATATTGCATAAAGTCTTCGTTTCCTTCTTACTCATGCTAGTTAACCCATTCCCACTTGCCATCCAGCTGTAAGAGAAATTTAAATAGTGTCTATGTTGATCTCATTAATCTCCTTGTTGATCTCATTATGGTTTTAAAGTTTCTCTGCTTTTAGGTAATACATGTCTTTGTATATGTAAGATAAAATATTTTGTAGGTGTGAACTGAATCTTACACAGCAAATTTAAAATTGATCAGTCTCTTATCTGACACATTTTACATGAAGTAAATCAATTAGAGCTAAACCATAAGCCATTCTAAATGCAGTAACACAGCAGCTCAGATAATACATGACCAAATCAACAAGAACAAGTCAAAAATTTAAGTCAAGTGTAAAGGTTCAGACAAAATGAATAAGAGAATGATCATTTAGGTAAAGAATGGAAGAACGTAACTATCTTTACTATACTTTTCCAACTACAGACCTATTTCAGTAAAAATAAGGATGGCACCCCCCCCCAAAAAAAAAACAGTTAAGAGAATTAAAAGGCTTTTGTTTGTTCATTTGGGTTTTTTTAAGCTAATTGGGCCAAACTTCTCTGATCTACATCTAACTTTCAGGCTTTGTTTTCCATTACCTTAATGCTGATCCCCAAACCACAAAATTAACTCAGCAATGACAGGAACCAAGCAGAAACTATACAGAGAGTGGATTATGATCAAGTAGGTCTACATTCACATCCCTTAAGCTAGTCTTTAAATCATTCACTCATGTATTATACAGATCTTAAAGATAAGAAGTCAGCAACATGTGTCTCAATATTTTGGCTTCCTGCCCTTCTGCAGCCAATGTTTAGTCCTGTAGTTAAGAGTTGAGCCTGGAAGGCACAAGATTGATTACTACTTGATAAAGCAGCATCAAGTTTTAGGTTCAAATTCAGGGCTAAGGTACTTCTGGGAAAGAACTTTTCAAGTGATTTGAGAAGGGTGACCTTAGGTTCATCTGGGTTACCAGTGCAGATAGAAAGCACTAAGTATCTTGAGTCATGCAGTCAGTAGACAGTCTGCTGGAAGAAAGTAATCTTGAAGTTTGTACATATTTTGTGTCTGCAGTTTCCTTTGCTGTTGAGTGGAAAGAAATTTGAATCACATGCTAACTCTTTAATTTACCTGTCTTTAAAGTGGCCTTTGAATTTCTTCCAGGCACAACTTCTTAAGAAAATTCTATGAGAAACTAGCAACAACTCATCAAAAAGCTACTCAACTTAAATATTGAGAATATGTTAGTGAAAACTAATGGAAGTGAAGTTAAACAATATTTCCTTTTATGAATTAATAGTGTTAAATTTTTATTTCCAATATCTCAAATATTTTAAACAATTATTACTAATAAACTTTAGAAAATAGTAATAATAACAACAAAAACCAACAAAAACCCTAAACCAGGTTCTTGTTTGGCATAAAATGAGAAAAAAAATCTATTAATTGCATTGAAGCAAAAAATTTTCAAGAGGTTACTAAGCTGAGGTTCTGTCCATGACATTTTAATACCTCTGAGAACAAGGTCTTTTTTTCTGCCTAGGTCTTTCAAACTACTGGTAGCTTACCTCAGTTTTAATAGGAGCATTAACAGGTCTTATTATCCATGTCAGTGCCTGCTTTTTCTAACAGAACAGTGGGAAACATCTCTACATAAAATAAGATAAGCCTCCTTGATAGCAGCAGTTCTCTTGAAATCCAGACAAAGAACTTTAAATGAGCAAACTTACTTATGAGGTGATATGTGTGTTGACTTTAGAACTTGAGAGGTGCAGAAAGGAAGTTTATATCAAGCTTTATGCAACATCTGACAGTGCATCTCTATACATGTGAAAAGTGCCAGGGTTCTAAAATGGTTTTGTTAACATTAGCCCTCAAAGTCTGTTGACATAATAATAGAAGGAAGCAGTCTCATGGACTTCATCAGCATGAGATAGAAGATATTGTTGACAGAGGAGGTACTGCTTAAACTAAAGCGAATTGCAGCTACCAAGGACACATTAAATCAAGGTCATTAGATCTAAGAATATTCCTTAATCATCCATTAAGTTTCACATTCTTCTTCTCTATAATAAGAAAGCACTGAGCTGACTAATTGTGCATGCAAGCTGAGCAACAGCACTAAGAGATATTCCAAACAATTTCTGGAGGCATAATTTAAAAAAAGGAAAAATTCCTACATAAAATACTCAGAAAGAATTTACCTGATTCTGAGTTCAACTGCAGCACAAAGGCCACAAGTTTGTACCTGTAATGAATGTGAAAAATAACGAGATGAATCTCAAATAATTCTTAATAATGCTACTGTGCATCTAACAGTACTAATACATTCCAGCATGGAAAAACTTTACATTCCTGGCCATTATACACCCATTTATTCAAAAACTTTTTCCCTTCTCTTTGATTCTTTGTTTCCTTCTTGTTCTAATTACATCCTTAGGACTTTGGTTAGTTTAATGCATAAAAACTTTTTGGATCTTCACTCAACACTTCTTCATTATCTGGATTATCTGCCTGTTTTATTTTGCATTTTCAGTTCTTTTTTTTTTTTTTTTTTTTTTTTTTTTTTTTTTTTTTTTTTTTTAAGCAGGTGATCAAGCCAGTATAAGACTGCAAAACTGGAAGAAAACTGTCTAAACAATGTTTTGTCCAACAGCACAGTTTCCCACATGACACTCCTAACATCATATCTACTTTTTCATACAGTTGTCATATTGTCAGGTTTTAGTAACACAGGAAACTGCTACTAAGACAGACACTTCTATTTTTAACTCATTTGCAATCGACAAATTTATAGTTAATGGTGGAAAATCTTATTATTAGTTCCTCTTCACAGGGCTTCATGCTTCAGTTAAATTCCATTGCATTTCTATTGCTATAGTCCTCAGGATCATCATATATTTCTGCATGATATGCCAATTCTCCTTTATAGTTACTTGCCTCTTAACTTTGTGTCATAAACAATTTTCATCAAAGCTTTATTTTTTGTGCCAGATTCATTAATGAAAACATTAAAGATCCATTGCTGGACTAGTCCTTGAGGATCTCTGCTCTAATCTTCCACTAGTCTGATAGCTTCCATTTTAATACTATTTCAGTGATTTTTCTTCCTCTCTGCATGTCTTCTACTATGTCCCATGTACCCCATCCTAACAAATAATTTCTCACAAAGAATCAGGTCACATATTCTTTTTAAATCCTGAAAAAAAATTTTTTAATTTAAATTTTTCTTCTAACAAATTAAACTGTAAGATCAGTGTAGTATGACTTATAATAACTAATCTATTGTTGGACTATATTTTAATTTACCTGAATGCACTTAATTAGGTTTTCCTTTGAGATGTTCTTCTAAAACTTTAATTCTGTTGGTGGAACATAGGTAAGTTTGATAGTTGCCTAGATCTCTTTCCCTCTTGTTTCATAGAGGTACTCTGTTAAGTGTTGCTCACTATAATATCATTGTAGTTGGAAAAGAAAAAAACATACATTCCAGACTTTCAGGTTGAATTAATTCAGAGACTGGATTTACCTGGTATTTAGCTAGAGTATATCAAGTACCTGAAATTTTAATTTCACTTAGGCTTGAGCAATATAACAGCTGCTGTCAGGTAGATACCTGCAGCCTTCTTTAACAGAGACAAAGGATTTATCCAGCATTAGTCACATTTAGATTATCTTCAGTTGTAATCATTTATTCACTATATCAATGTTATCTTCCTTCCTTTTTGACTTTACTTTTCTGAGTGAAGAAATGTTGAGATTTCATTTTCTCAAATGATCTACTATAGATTTATAGCTAGTATTTCTGATCTATTTTACACGCTTTCTGAGATAGATATCTTTTTTTCAATAACAGGTTCATTAAAATACTCTTTGTCTCCTACAGCTTTTGCAAGTAATTTTTTATTTCTCAAGGGGTTTATAGATTCATCTTTCTGTAGTCTTCAATGGATTTTCTCCCCTTACACGCATCTTTTACAAACACAAAGGTCAGAAAATAGTTCTCTGTCTGGGTTCTAAATTAAAGTCCAGTTGACTTTAATTACTAAATCCCTTAATGTTCCTAAGTAAGTTTGAAACACAAATTCTTAATTTCAGAAAGAGTTTTTGGTTATAGTTCCAAGTTAAAACATATTGGTTGGATGCCAATTTGGCTTTCTATAACTGTATCATAAATATTCCTTACTATTTACCAAATAAACCAGAGAAAATATTGTTGCATCTTGCAGGTACCAGAAGTATGTGGGGCACATCTTTATCCATTCATATTTTGTCTTCAAAGTACATGCAGTAAATTAATCGATCTAATTATTTCACTATACTGTGTTATTACTGTTATATTCAGAATCTTGTTCATGGTCAATGAGTAACAGGACCTGCTGTTGGTATTGTTGAAATCTTCACTGTTTAATTGAAGAAGTGTTACTTAGATAAAGAGGAAGAATACATTTATACAGAACAGTTTAAAATAATAATAATAATCAAAACATGGTTAAAATTTCCATGCACACTTAGTTTTTATCCCTTTTTTCTGATTGTATGCACACTTTTCTCCTGCTCACCTCAGCCCTATGGTCACTAGATTTTATTGGAATGTTAAAAGTATGGCGGTATCATATGTAGGAAAAGAAAAACTAAACAACTACAGCCATCTGTCAACTAGAAAAGTAGCTGCCAAAGTTAAATCCAGAGAAATAAATCTGTAAGCAGGTCAAAGGGAACAAACTCAACAAGCCTTGGTCCTGAGCGATTCCAGTATTTAGTCTGTTGCTAGTCATGGTAATACTGCACTACGGAGTGAGAAGGTTACATTGTGTTTATGACAACTACAGTTACTAGAGCGTAAAAAATTACTAGGGCTCCTCACTTCCTTGTCTTGATTTAAAGTGTATGGAACGAATCTAGGTCTTTGTGATAATTTGTATTTCTTAGAGAGCTGGTCAATCACCTTCTGTTTGATTTCTTTTTCCACCACCCTAGGTACACTGCAAGTACAAATGAATAAAAAATAGACAAAATAGACAACCTTTGATAAGGTTGGCATCCTGAATTCCCCAAATAAAGCCTGTTTAGGATACAAATTAAGAGGAGGCTGAGAGGAGACCTCATTACTCTCTACAACTACCTGAAACGAGGTTATAGAGAGGAGGGAGCTAGCCTATTCTCCCAAGTGACAGGGGACAGGACAAGAGGGAATGGCCTCAAGCTCCGCCAGGGGAGATTTAGGCTAGAGATTTGGAGGAAGTTTTTCACGGAAAGGGTCATTGGGCATTGGAACAGGCTGCCCAGGGAGGTGGTTGATTCACCTTCCCTGGAGATGTTTAAGGCACAGGTAGATGAGGTCCTGAGGGACATGGTTTAGTGTCTGACAGGACTGGTTGGACTCGATGATCCGATGGGTCTCTTCCAACCTGGTGATTCTATGATTCTATGATTCTAAATTTGTATCTTAAACTGAAGGCTGTGATTTGACTTTAATTTTCTTCTACAAAGTTGGAAAGAGAAAGGGCAATTTGAAACTCTTCTTTCAATCTGGGATATTAAGTTACTGTATTTTATTAAAGAATACTTTGTTGCATGTAAGTTAATTTAATCTATTAATCATGTCTAAAGATACCCAACTTAGTAAAATACTTCCAAGAGAGTTATGATCTATTTAAACAGCATAATCTAAATTTCATTAAAATTTTAACCCTCATTAATTTCTAATTTTTAGGTTTCAGTTACTTTTTCACAGAGTCAACATTTTAGAATTGTAATTATTATCACATGCTTCCTATAGAGGCACACAATACAAAACTAAATATATCTCTGTTATCATGTTGTGTAATGCAGAATTAGTTGAAAAAAACTGAAAAGTTGTCTTCCTTCCCTTTAATCTGTTCTACTGCTTTGTTGAGATTTTTTTTCATATTCATTTTCAATGTTTAATTATACACAAACATCCAGATATTCAAATATTTGAATGTAATAAAAATTACAGGAAAACACAATTTTCCATAAAGAGTCAAAGTATTAAGTGTTATGATGAGCTTTCCTGAAAACTGAAGTATATGTGTTAACACATATTTTAGTATCTCCACATCTTCCAGCTTCTTAGGCGGCCTAGTCCTTTAGTGGTTGTCAAATCTTTAAAAGATACAAAATACTGGTGGAAAAAAGATGTGGGAGCAGACAAACTTGGAGGCAGTTTCAATGTGATTCATTCCCATAAATCTTTTATATTTGCTGCAGGACTCACTGTGGAAAAGTTATGCATTTCTTGTGGTTCTTACAGGGTTTTTTTTTTTGCTTTTTCAGTTCTTTTAGATTTAGTTATTATGTATTTTATATATGTTTGGAGCCCTTTTCAGAATTTTTGAAATAAAGTAGTATACTAATGCTTTTATATTCAAAGTCTGTTTTTTAGGGGCAAAGAGGAATCACACCTCCAGTAAAAGTAAAAGCAAGATTTTTTTTGTTAATATGACTGAAATCTTAATATCTTCGGATTATTAGTTCAGATCTAATTATTACAGAAAAAAAAATAATGCAGTTAAAAATCTTTTACACATACATAGTTGCTAGCTATTTTCCTAAAGTGGTGTGGTGACAAGTGTCAACAGCTAGCATATCTCTCTGGGAGGAATGTGACATTGGTGTTGGTTCTTGCTCACTCTATGGTCTATTTGGTGTCATTTTTTTGTTAGCACCCTTTTACACTTTTACTCTTTCTTCACAGGTCTGCAGCTCCAGGTAACATCCTAATTTGCTGTCTAAGTTACCTTTTAGTTGTGTGAGATAGCATTTCTCTCCTTTCTTTGCTACCCCTAAAATCACTTTTGTCTAGCTGTTGTCATTTATGTAATTGACTGCAGGTGAATTGTTTATCTGTGGGGTCCGTAGTGCAAAGCTGGGACCTCATCACTTGTCATTGGACTCCTCTGCAAAGCATCCTGTGTCTCTGCTTCTCAAGGTCTCTACTGTCCTACCAGGACTGTATTTCTTTACACTTTCATCATGTAAAGAGTCATAAATATCTCATTCTGCCTATAATAATTGCTAGTTCCTGTTAAATATCTGAAACTAATATCGAATCATAGAATCATAGAACAACCAGGTTGGAAGAGACCCACCAGATCATCAAATCCAANAGGATAAACACCCCCAGCTCTCTCAGCTGTTCCTCATCAGGCCTGTTCTCCAGCCCCTTCACCAGCTTTGTTGCTCTAATATTTCACCACTCAGAAGTGAACAGATGTAAAACAAATTAGCCACAAACACCTGATCAGTTAGAGGAGTTACTGTCACAGCTAAACCAAGTTACAGGTCAAGAAATTTGCAGACAGAGAGAGCAATCCTGACAAATCTCAGTCCTGAGGTTTTTCCAACTCGATACAGAGCTAATGGCCTCTTACTAGCACTGTCTTTCAGGATAAACAGTCACACCATATTTTGGTAAGATATTCATTAATGCTACTTAGTATCTTGATTTAACATCCTCAGAAAGCTAAATCTAATTATGCCCACTTTCCCCTTCCATTTCATTACAAAACCATTTAAATCAACATTAAGTCATTTCAGATGCAGCTCTTAGAATGTTGGCACAAGACAGTCAAAGTATTAAAAAATAATTCTAATCACATTGACAGATGGCAACACTTCCCATGCACCTTAGTGGATGGAAGTGAAACAGGAAAAATTTATTTGGCACCCAGACCTTATGTATTACCTATTTAACATATTGCTTTTAACATTTTCTGCTGCATTTCCTCTGTCTGATTTGGTATCTGGTAGAACAGACATCTGCGGAGTTCCTATCCAACTCATGCGTGGACCTGGCTCCCTAGAAATATGATTCCCTCTGACCTGTATCTGTACTTCTTGGCTTTTCAGCTGCACTTCATCTCCAAATTGTTTCACTTCATGGATGAAGGTGATACTCCGCACTTGCTGCAGATGGGTTGGGACATATCTGGGTCCACTGGTAGGTAGATCGCTCTCGTATATTAAGAGCAATTCCTGTTTTACCTTCCTAAGGAAAAATTCTTGTTTCAGACTCCTGTTGAAAACTGTTTGGGGTTTTGTATTTTTTCCAAAAGCATTTAAGCACCATTAACTGAAGGCTAAAAAAATTCTACTTTAACCATATGAGTTCAGAGAATTAAATATTGCTTAAACACATCTCACATAATCAAACCAACATTTGGATGCCAGTAGTAGAAATAAAAATGTGAGCAATAAGCACGTGTATATTCATCTCTCAAGTGCCAAATATTCCCTCTCTTCCTCTGCCTGTCTTTTGTTATCATCTGTTTGGTGTTTCAGGTTCAGTTTGGTTGCATTGGAATAGAGCCCATTGTTCAAGGCTCTACAAGAGGACTTTACAAAATGTTATGGGAGTTAGGAGCATCTGGCTGGTTTGGCTGAACTCCCTAACAAGATTAGTTACTGTGGGAACTAAAGTAAAATAAGAAGCTGAAGGGAAAGATGATCTTAATGAAGAAAGTTCTTAGCTTTTGCACAAGCAAAACAAAAACATAGCCCATTTCAGAACTTTGCAGTTTTACCAAACAAGATGCTAGAATGTCTCAGCAAATAAGAAATACCCACTGCATGTATCACCAAAGTCATTGAGCACTATGAACAAAAACTTTCATTTTTATTTCTGAGATTTGCTTCCAATAGTGCAAAGCTGTCCTGGGGTTGTTCTTTCATTACATAAAATATAAACTTTTCTATGTCACATGTACACCTTCATTTTATGGTTTCAGATTCTGAAGTTTTTAGTGAGAAACCCACAAATAAATAGCCATGGTTATGGTAGGTATTAGTAGGTGACTCAGTTTTAAACTCCAAAATGGGCTTTTTTGCTGCACTGTAGAGATTTCTCTGTATACTTACATATTAATATTATCAGTCTGACTGGGGGAAGGTGGACAAAGGTGCCAGAAACTTGCCACTGTTTTAACACTCCAGGCAGTATGTGTCCCTTCAGCTGTGTCCTGAAGTGCAGTTCTGTGTGTTTAAGGCAGGACAAGGGAACATTGGTACAAAAGAGAAATGAGAGAGAGCTTTGTTAAAGAAATGCAAGAACTGATGCTCCTGAACTAACTAGTCCATGGTTTATTATAGTATTTTTACAGTATTGTCCTGGAATAGAGTTCATTCCTGTCCTAGTAAATGGTATGGTGCTATGTTTTGGATTTAGGTTGAGTATGAAGTTGATTACATAATCATATTTTAGTTGTTGCTAAGCATTGCTTAATAAGTCAAGTACCTTTCAGCTTCTCGTACTAACCTGTCAGCAAGAAGGTTAGAGGTGCACAAGAAGCTGGAAGAGCACACAGATAGGACAGCTGACTTGCTATAACCATTCATAGGAAGGTTTTTCCATGGCACTGTCACCCTTCTAAGAACCATTTATCTCATGTATTTCTGATGCACAGTGCACAATTGCAATGAAAATGAGGCAGTGCTGTTGATTTTTGATAGAATGATAATAATTCATTCTTAACACAACTTTATTTGCATTTTTCCTACCAATTGCATGTTGAGCAGAAGCAAGATTTCTGCATTTTCCCAGATCCCTTTTGAAAAGTGCCAGATAATATCACTTTCTAAAGCATACAAGCCCTTTATTTTTTCCCTTGTGGTAAGAGAAACTTAGCATTCATTGATAGTAAATCACATTGTTATCCTCTTATCTTTGCACATCTCTTATGTTGTACTCAAAAATTCCCTGGTTGGCTCTGTTTCCAGACTGATCCAAGTCACATTCATTGTTCTGCAAGTGTCTCTGCTTCTGTAATCACTTCTGTTTTAAGATATGTAATAAGTATACAGAAAAACAAATCCCTTATTGAAGAAATCAGTAACAAATTTCAGGTAACTTTTTCCTTGATGAAAATCAAACATTGACCCAACCTTTTGTTTTCCATCCCCTAGGCAAGTTTGCTACCTGTTTTATTACATTTGACGGTGTTCAAGGGTTGTTCAGCACATTAGAAGCTTGCAAAACTATCAACTGGTTCTCCATTATTCTGATTTTTTTTAGTGCAAGAGGTTTGTAAGAGGTTTTTTCCCTACGAATCTGCAAACAGTCTACATTTTGCTATAGAAATATTGCGGTATGGAAGTACTGATGGAAGAGCCTCAATTGGGTCTCTCAGGGAGTAGAGGGACCAATTCCATAAATGGCTGCCTTCCACATGAATACAGATACGGACCAATGATGTAGGTCACACACAGAAGGCAGAACTTAATCCCTGCTCTGCCTTGTAAACAGAGTTTAACTCTCAGCAGTGACTTTATGGACACTTAAAACAATCCCTAAGAAGAAATGTCAAACACTATGAATAGTGTTTTCTTCACTGTCATGGTTTGATTTTGGCCCCTTCAGAATAGCCAGGTTGTGGCTGAGGAAAAACTACAATTCCCAGGTATTCCATGCAACATTTTCTATGTAAATAAGGGTGTAATTGGGGGTGGGACACACTTCCTTTTCCGGCTCCGGCTCCATCTTGTCTCTCTCCTCTCTCCGGTGTGCGTTGGGNCTTTCCTCCTACCTTTTCTCCCCAGGGGGGTGAGGGGTGGAAGGAGGGGCTGCATACTGTGAGGGGTTTGGGGGAGAGTTTTGACTCAAACCATCACATTCACCCAGACTATAACCTCCTTGGATCTTTGCTCTTTTCTAGCTTTTCTCAGACTTCACATGCTTTTCTGAAAGAAGTGAACCTGGAACTTGACCAGAACACAACAATGTTAACCCAGGGCTGTTGCTTACAGGAAACGACCTTTGCCATGATTTCCATAACAAAAAGTTGTGGCAGATGGAGGTGAATCCAGCCTCTATTTAATCAGAAGTTCTTATGGTGACAAAGGGATGTGAAAGGCCTCTATGAATGTTTAGTAATAAACAATAAAAATGGTTTTAAACATGGAGACATCTTGACAAATTATTTCACCTTTAGATTAATTTCATGGAACAGTGCTATAAGAATGAATAATACTAGCTTAGACTAGTCAAAACTTAAACTGATGCAACTTATATTTACAGCCCTTCCGACAAAAGAAATAAAAAGAACGGAAAACACAGAACTGAGGAGTGCTTTATGAAGTCTTTTCCGAGTGCTCTGTACATCCAAGAACCAGCCCTCTGATCTCACCAGCTGAAATGGGACAGCCTGAATATGATCACAAACCATTGAAAAATTCCTATTGTCACATATAACAATGAAACTAAATGGTATTTTTACTGGTGATTTTTTAAGTAAAGGAAAATGTTTGTTTACTGTCAGTTGGATGGAGACTGTATTCCTACAAGGCATATTTACAATGTCATGCATTCTACTCCCTGCCACCCACATCCTCTACATGTCTGGGCACATTTGGGTTTTGCATTGGTGCTTTTCAGCTATCTTCTTGGATGAGAAAACTCACATGTCATGAAAAGACTGATAACACTCCCAACCTACACCAGTGTGGACAATATGTAGGTTTAGTAAAAAATTGTTTAAAGGTTGGTAATATGGAGAGCTGCTCTAGAACTCATTCTATTTTAATGGCCTGCAGTCTTTCAAAGCAATCTAGCAAATTATGCCCTTTCTTCAGCAGCTGTGTGATGCTCAGTACAGGCAGGTTACTGTGAAAAGCCACAGCTAGTGATCTGTGAAACAGCCCTCTCATTCTCTGTTAAATCCACATACATTATATCATTTTTTAAGATGCTTTTATATATATAGTAACGTTAATAGCCAATCTGAGATAATTCATGTCCTTTCAAACATTTGCAAAGAACATGAAAATTGTTATTTAGTATTCAGGAAAATTTCTGTGCGTTCATTGTACAGGAAACTTACATAAGAGGTCCACATTCTAACTGTGGAACAGTATTGATTCGAATTAAAAAGCTCAAGGTGGTTTGTTACAGGCCTTAGATCAGGAATTACTTTTGCCACACTTCTCTCTATTGCTGGGCTCTTTTTTTTTTTTTAATGACAGTCAGTCTCTAAAAGTTGGTTGAGAGTAAGCAGGACCCACTGAAGCCCTGACCACACAGTTACTAGTTCTCCGTATCTACTAGGCAGACAAGTTTTGTCTGTCTCCCTGCAGACTCTAGAGACACCATTGAGATTTTCTACACAGATACTATCTATAGCACATAAATGAGGGCTGTGTGAATGGTTATCTAATAGAAGAGCAAATAGATACTTGTATTGCTGTAAGCAGTAAAACGAAAGACAAAGAGGTCAAACAACATGCATCTTCTAAACTTATAGGCTGTTTTAAAACTTGCCTAGAAGATGGGGCAGTCTCTGCCATCTTACAAAAGCCAAGAGTGACAAGGATACTCCAGAAATAACTCTTCATCTGTCCCTACTTCCAACATAGTCATCCACTCTATCTTTGTCAGAATGAAGTGACTGCCAAGCTTCTGAACATGACAAACATACACTTTGTTTGATAAACAACAATAATCCAGCCAAACATTTCTTACAGGACAATGAGGGACTGAAAAAAAAAAATCAAATCACTACTAGAACCATCATAAAGTTGTAACGATTACCATAATATCACTGCACAATACTTTTCATGTGATTAGACATCAATAATCTTCCACAGCTGACTCAGGATCCCCACTTAGAGGAGGTGATGCAATAGCAGCATTTAGATGTGCTCTGAAATCATATGATCCATGGACTGCTATGAAAAACGGTTTTGGAAAAACTGCAGTCACTGTACTTATGTGGTCTGACCCTAATGAGACAAGCCAACTCTTATTCTCCATAAGAATCCTCTCTGCTGATTCTTCTTATCCTCAGATTCTCAAGCCATAGGCTCACAAGGGCCTGCTTCCAGGAAATCTGCTCAACAGTTCTGACCAATTTCTAGCAAGTCCCAAACAGGAATAGAATAATGAAACAAAACCTAATTGTTTCTTTGTACAAAGCAGGCTTCAGTTACTGAACAAGGCAGAGAATAGCAGCAAAGAATTGTGGGTTATTGATATGTTAGAAACAATGGAAGCACCAGACTACGATCACATAGGAAATAGGGCTTTTCACCTCAAAAAGACTGAGAGATCAGTAGCCCAGCTGAAGTGTATCTACACCAATGCACACAGCATGTGTAACAAACAGTAGTTGGAAGCCATTGTGCAGCAAGAAAACTGTGATATAATAGCCATAAAGGAAACATGGTGAGATGAGTCACATAACTGGAGTGCTGCAATGGATGGTTGCGAACTCTTCAGAACAGATAGGCAAGGAAGAAGAAATGGTCAGGTAGCTACGTATGTTGTGGAGTGTTTGGATTGTCTAGAGCTTAATGATGGTGGCAATAGGGTTGAGTGTTTATGGCTAAGAGCCAAGAGGAAGGCCAGTAAGGCAAATATAATGGTGAAAGTCTGTTATAGAGCACTCAGCCAGGATGAAGAAGTGGATGAAGAGTCAGATGAGTATTTTATAAGCAGCCTAGAGAAATCTCAAAGTCACTAGTCTTTTTTCTCATGGGGGACCAGTTTACCAGATGTCTGCTGGAGCTACAATACATCAGAGAGAAAACAGTCTAGGTTTCTCTAGTGTGTGGAAGGTAACTTCCTGACACAAATGGAGAGTGAGCCTAAGGAAGGCTGTACCTATTGTTTGAGAACAGAAAAAGACTTGTGGGTGATGTGATNGTATTTTATAAGCAGCCTAGAGAAATCTCAAAGTCACTAGTCTTTTTTCTCATGGGGGACCAGTTTACCAGATGTCTGCTGGAGCTACAATACATCAGAGAGGAAACAGTCTAGAAGGTTTCTCTAGTGTGTGGAAGGTAACTTCCTGACACAACTGGAGAGTGAGCCTAAGGAAGGCTGGACCTATTGTTTGAGAACAGAAAAAGACTTGCGGGTGATGTGATGATTGGGGACCATCTTGGGAACAGTGATAATGAAATGATAGAATTTTTGATTCCTGGAGAAGTGAGGAGGAGGGTCAGCAGAATTACCAACCTGCATTTCCAGAGGGCAGACAATGGCCTGTTTAGGAGTCAGAAGGACTACAAGGATGTTATGGAGTTATGCAGAAGAAAATTAGAACGTAGACAGGAAGCAGCAGCCTAAAGTTGCATTGGAGAAAGTTTATATTGGTTATTAGAAACAATTTATTCACTGATAAGATTATTAATCATTGGAACAGGCTGTCCAGGGAAGCAGTTGAGTCACCATCCCTGGAGGTATTTAAAATGCATGTTGATGTCGTTCTTAAGGTTTAGTGATGGACTTGGCAATGCTATGTGGATTATTGGATCTGATGATCTCAAAGGTCTTTTTTAACATAAATGATTCTGTGTTTCTATGAAAACACCTTGCATTTACCCTCCAGCACTAAACATCTATCTTTCTCACATTGACCAGTTCTTTCCCGCTCCTAGATGCCTCCAACCACTTGTTTTTCCCTCCAACTTTTCCAAAAACATGCCCCTCCACTCAACATCAACATTATACATTCCCCACCCTAGTATATTCAGATGGTCTAATTCACCTCTCACTTTTCACTCTAGTGGGAAACATGACCTTGAGAGGACAACTTTGGGACCCAAAAGAGCATTGAAAGTGTGAGATTTGTGTTTATCCATTTTAAACATTATAGGGAATTATTTTTAATAACTGGATAATTTTAATTCTGAGTGTTATTATCAGTGAAACTAGGCTAATAATAATTCATTGACTAGGCCATCAAGACCTTACCTGGACAACCTTTAAACTCTTGGTTTCATATATTCAATGTTTTCCTGTAGTTCAGCTAAATTGTATGCTATATATGCTCTGGACTCTATTCCTGTGGACTAGCTGTTATATTACAGATTCAACAACCTGTGGAGAATACAGGCAGGCTAGGTTGTAATTTGTAGTGCAACAACTAGCTCCTTGCCATCTGCAGATTGTCCCAAAGATATCTACACTCTTTAAGACAGAATATTCTGAAATCCATTCCCTTGTCGAGGTCCTTCTAGGACATCCTTGTGCATTATTCATATCCATCGCAGCACTCCAGTATCTAACACAGAAACTTCCATTAAACTGTTACATTCAGTACTCAAACTGAACTTGTTGCACCAGCAATTGAGACAGAGTGAGTGCAGCAAGAGGCTGTAAGAACAGAAGGCAGAGTAGACACAGACTCTCCATATCATCAGACAGGTATGCATTGTGTTAAGGTCTGGATTTGAAAAGAGTGATTTGCAGTAATCCAGCTAATCACATTCCCTAGTTCAAACATAAAGCACAATAAACAATTAATTTCAAAGGATTTAAAGTTTCAAAAGTGAAAGGAGAAAGAGGCTACATTATCTACTAATAACTATTGTTACATATTTTACTTCATTCAGACAATTGGCAGATGGATAGCATTATACAGCTCTTAAAATTCTATAGGGGATTGCGACAGAGGGCTATTTCTTAGAACAGCAGTTTATTGTGGAGAAGAGGTCCTGAAAATGGAGACAAAAGGGAGACTTTTAATCAGAGTACTAATATGGGCTGTCTGTGATGAAGCTCTTATCATTTCACCACAAGCAGTGTATGGCACTCAAAGACAGATTCTATGAAGCGGTAATAGAGGCTTTTAAATCATTATTTGCACTTTAAACGTAGGGGGATATTTGATTGCTTCACATATCTTTATTCAAAAGGGAAAATAACTGTGAAGATGAGTTATGACCTTTTTTATTTTTTTCCTGGACACTGGAGCCTGTGGTTATTTCTTACTAAAAGCAAATCCAGTAGTTCAGGTACAGTTAATTTAAGTTCTGTCTGCAAGAATCCTTCTAATTAGTGACTGTTTCATTGTTCCAATTACATGGATTTATTTCTATAATGGAAAATAATAAAATAAAAGGAAAGTGACTGATCTGGTAGGTGGGCTAGTCCCAGAATGGACTTTGAATATCAAGGCAAAAAAAACCTGCAGGTAAGCAGGGGTCAGATTAAGGGAAGCATAACTGCCTATGGTGATACTCAGATGCGAAGAAATACTTAATATCTCTGCAAGAAACATGGGGCTAGAAGGTTTTCACTGACATATTCTGAAATAGATTCATTATATTAAGAAAGAGAATATTGTACTTTTAATGCTGAAGGAAATAATCCGTAGCTATTAAAACAAGATGCCGGAAAAATTAGTTTGGCCATACTCCAGTTGCAACCTTCTGGTCACTTTCAGATGGAGGAAAGACTTTTATTATCCTGGCCTTTTCAATACTCCAAAACAAAACTGAAGTCCAAGGGATTCCAGCCCTGGGTTCATGTAATCTAATCATTAGTGACCTTCACTGGAGGTCGTATTACAGAGTAAGTGTTTAAGATGCCTCTTCATTTGTCATTATCACAGTAGGGCTTTGAGCTATTTTAAACACAGGTGCTGGTTTGGACTAGGTAGTAGAAAACTTGAGTGATGTTTGGTGTTTTTTTGTTTATTTATTTATTTATTTATTCATTCATTTGTTCCTTCATATTATTTCAGTTGAATAGAAAATAAATACAGTATTTGTGGTTAACTCAAGAATTCTCTTGTATTGTTCTGAAATCTTGCAAAAATATTTTGTACAGCCTTTGATTCATACAGAGCAATACTGAATCCAGTTTAACTGCAAGGGTGACTATGGCAATTCTGTGCAAAACTGAAAAGGGTCCAAGTACTTTGCCTGTAGCAACGTGCCTGTCAGAATTGTAATTTCATGCAAATGGAAGTGCACAGGGTCTATGAGAGTAACAGTTAATGCACTGATACTTAAACAATATTAATTAACCCCACAAAATATCCCACACAATATAGACTTACACACAGCAAGGCAAAGCACAATTAAATAGGCTTATTTATCTTGCAATTAGAAAGATGTTATTTTTATTAACAGAGCTTAATTTCTTCCAAAAAGCAAAAAAATGAAGATGAGGATCTAGTTGCCTAACTGCTAGCTTCCATATTACTTATAAGCAGAATATATCACTGTAAAACTATTATTTTTTCCATGCTAAAAAATGAAAAAAAATGCATAAGATAACATTGGGGAATCTGAGTTTGAATTATTTTCATAATGAATTTTACTCTGTAAAGAATGATAAACAAAATTGTTTTGTATGAAATTGCAAAACAATTAGTTTCTCCTACTGGCCTTTTGAGAAGTATTGCAAATAATAAATACTTTGAAACACATCAAAGATACTGTAAATGTTGAGAAAGGCTGGGCTTTTACACAACATTCATTTCCTCTGTACTTGCTGTCATACCAATGAAAATGACACTGCTTGAAAACATTCCCACAATCTAAGAGGTATTCAAATGTTTATAGAGAATGTTTCCATTCAGCCTAAACTTGTTTTTAATATTATTCAATTTCAAGAACCAGAGGAAGTTGTTTGAATTTTAATGCAAACAGATCTATGACTGTATCCAGACTCTCTTTGTCTTCAGTTTTTATCTCAGATTTTACACTTTCAATGATTACTTTGTCTTACACGTGTAGTGGAAATTTCAATACATTTTTTTCTGTTTAAATATTACTTTAAGTGTCATTTTGTCCTGCTAAGATAATAAATTGTGAGAGAAGGTGAAAGACATAATTACAATGATTGTGCATCATCATATAAATATTCCAAGCAGTGCTGCAAATCTATATCAGTATTTAGTAACAAGGTCATATGACAAGGTTGTGCTCACTAGAAAACAAAGTAGAACAGAGAAGTATAAAATAATTCATATACAAAACACATATATTTGAATAGTGCTAGTTTGAAGCTTAAGTGTAACAGATCTGGTTTATCACCTTTTTTCTAGTTATACGTAATTATGAGATTCTGTTTCTGAGGATTGCTTGCTTCTTTGGTGTTTCCAAAATTCAGAAAAAAACCCTGAAAAATTACCTTTTTGAGTATGATGGACAATAATATAATTTTTGGGAGTAAAAGATAAAGATTTACAGAGGCAAAAACTGAATGCTGATACCAAAACTTACTGTAATTCTCCCCTGATCTTTCAAGTACCCTATTCACCATCCCCCTGCACTATCATCTTTCTTTACCATGCCTGATCATTTCCACCTCTTTGTTTATGGCCATCCAAAATACACCACTTCCCTTTCAATTTCATTATTCATTCTTTTTCACAGAATCCCAGAACTGTTTTAGTTGGAAAAGACATTTACAATCATTTAGTCCAACTGTAAAACTAACACTGCCAAGTCCACAATTAAACCATGATCCTAAGGGCCATGGTTACATATTTTTTTAACACCTCTAGGGCTGGTGACTCCATCACTTCTCTGAGCAGCCTCTTGAAATTCTTGACAAACCTTTTGATGAAATAATATTTCCTAGTATCTGTTTTAAACCTCCTCTCGTGTAATTTGAGGCCATTTTCATTTTTCTGGTTTCTTGTTACTTGGGAGAAGAGACCAACTCCTGCCTCGCCACAACCTCCTTTCAGGTAGATGTAAAGAGTAATAAGTCTCCCCTCCGACTGTTTTTCTCCAGGTTGAACAATCCCAGTTCTCTCAGCTGCTCCTCAGAAGACTTGTGTTCTGGACCCTTTACCAGGTTCATTACCCTTTTCACGCACTCCAGTACCTAAGTGTCAGTCTTGTAGTGAAGGGCCCCAAAATGAACATGGTATTTGAGATACTATCTCACCAGCATCTCATTGTACAAGGGGACGATCACTTCCATGACATGTCGACCAACATCCCCAGGACCTTTCCTGCCAGGCAGCTGTCCAGCCATTTTCCCACAAGCCTGTAGCATTACATGGAGTTGTGATGGAAAAACAGGACCCAGCAGGTGGCCTTGTTGAACACCACCCTACTGACCTCAGTCCACTGATCCAGCCTGTCTAAATCCCACTGTAGAGACTTGTTCCCTCAAGCAGATCAACAGTCCTGCATGACTTGGTGTCCTGCAAACTTACTGAGGGTACACCTAATCCCCTCATTCAGACCATTGGTAAAGATATTAAACAGAACCAACCCCAACGCTGAGCCTTGGAGAACACCATTTGTGACTGGCTGCCGACTGGATTTAATTCTATTCCCTACAACTCTTTGGACCTGGTCATCGCCAGTTTTTTACCTAGAAAAGAGTATGCCCACCCAAGCCACAAACAGCTACTTTTTCCAGGACAATACTGTGTAAAATTGGTGTCAAAGGCTTTACTACAGTCTAGGTAGATGACATCCACAGGCATTCTCTCATCCACTAAATAGGTCATGTTGTCATAGAAGGAGATTGGCTTAGTCAAGGAGGGCCTGCCGTTCATAATCCCATGCTAATTGGGTCTGATTGCCTGGTTATCTTTGATGTGCCACATAATGGTACTTAGGATGATCTGATCCATAAGCTTCCCCAGCACTGAGGTCAGGTTGACAGCCTAGTAGCTCCCCAGATCCTCCCTCTGGCCTTTTTTATTCATGGGAGTGACATTTGCTAATCTCCAGTCAATGGGGATCTTCCCAGTTAGCCAGGACTGCTGGTAAAGGTTGGCAAATGCCTTGATGAACACTTCTGCCAGTTCCACCAATACATTTCATTGTCAGACACCCTGATCTCCTTAACATTTCTACTTCCTCTCGTAGCTCTGTCACCATGTTGAGCAGATTTTTCCTAGTTGGTTTTTTATTTCTCTGCTCTGTATCAAGAGCCTTAAAAACCACATTAAAATCCCTTCAGGTATTCTCATCGATATTACATTCAGACCTTAACCTACTTCCAAAACTTTTTTGAGATAGTTAAGGACTGGGCAAAAAACTGTTAGTTATCTTATTGGTTATACTGAATTATTGCATTGGAAGTGCAAGTCTGTTATTTTCCAGCATGTAATTCAGTATTACTTCAGACAGGTGCATTATATTCAGTCAAATTAATACAGGGATATAATAAAGTCTACTTTTGCTGAGGCAATACATGAAAAAATTCTGTTAGTTTTTTTTTTTCCCCGCGAAGAATTAGCAGTCTGTGAACACAAGAAGATATAATGGACCATTTTATCACTTTAAGACTTTGATTAAATAAAGAGGAAAAAAGATAATTATGTCAAATGATGTATTTCTGATGGTGGTGAAGATAAAACGCAGAAGTAATGGGATAAAAATAAGTCAAAGTGGCCTATTAAGAATATGTTTCATTGTGCTTTTCCCAAACAAACATTGCAAGCTCTTATTCAATAAATAATACTGGGACAGGAGATGACTTAGTACAGCAATGTTTGACATGAACTGCAGAGATGTCTTCCACCATAAAAGATAATTAAAATATATTAAAAGATAATAATCTCTGCAAATGTACACTACCTAATAGCAACTAATTCACAAATATAGACTAAGGGTAACATTTCCAAATGCAATTTCACTAATTTATGCAGACACTTGTGTCCCTACATAAAATGCAGGAGACACCTGACTTGAGTTGTTTAAATATAGATTGGACAAAGTCACAGTAACATTGTCAGGACCAAATAGCAAGGGAAACGACTAAATATGTTTGTGCTTCTGTCTATTTATATGTATGTATGTACATATGCATGCATGACTGTGAGTATATATGTCCTGTTAGAATTATTTTTATCCATATATTTCCAAGACATAATTTCCATGTTACTTCTAAAGCTCTTCAAAGCAGATAAAGTCTTGGACCAATTTTTATTTTTTCTTGTAATGTAGTCAGAGGAAATAAAGTTTAACATAACCCTGCTGGCATATAGAAAAATATCAGAACTTTGTGACTTCTGTTATTTGGCCTTAGTAAAGATCTTAATTATAGAATCTTTCAAAATAACAGGAAAAATAAAGATATGACAAAAGCCTGAGAGGTATTAAAGGAAATGAATGAGTTGAAAGGTCTAAAAAGAAATTAATTATTATCCAAAATTCATTGCTTTTTTAATTTGTTCATATTATTTTTATAATCTAGAACTTAAAATGTATTATTTTTTTAGAAGGAGAGTTGTTTATGTAATTTGGTATTGCTGAGTTTTTTTTAAATTATCATTTATCACTATCTGCAGCAGTGGCTTATACATAAGGCACTTAGTACATTTTAAATTCTATCCACATGCTCTTGTATTTCTGAGTACATAAGGCTGATGATTCTGTCACTGGTAAATGTTTAGTTTCATTTTTCAAAAAAAGAATCAGTTAGAGCCTTGTACTTAAAGGGAGTCTTCAGTCAGATCCTTTGACTTGGTTAAATCAGAGTGCAAAAAACCCTCCAGGGTGTTAAATGACACCTTGACTGAACTTTTATTTTATCATGTCTCACAAATAACTTAATTTCTACTTAATCAGTATAAATAGTGAAATTTATTCTTTTATCATATTTGGCATCATGCAGGACAGCTATTGCATCAATCTTATTGAAAAACAGACAGACAAATTTAAAAAAGTTTTCAGTTTTAGGGACATCTTTTAATATATTTGAGAGGGTAGTGGTCAATAGCTAATGTCCCAGTGGAGACCACCAACAAGTGGTGTCTCTCAGTGGTCCATACTGGGGTCAGTACTGTTTAATATCTTCATTGATGACATAGTGGGATTTAGTACACCTGCAGCAAGTTTACAGATGACACCAAGCCGAATGGTACAGTTAACATGCCTGAGGGCTGGGATGCCATTCAGAGAGACCTGGACAAACTTGAGAACCGGGTTCATGTGAGCATTATGAGGTTCAACAAGGCCAAATAAAAGGTTGTGCACCTAGGTCAGGGCAACCTATAGTATCAATAGAGTCAAGGGAATGAAGGGTTTGAGAGCAGCCCCGTGGAAGAGGACAAGGAGGTGTTGGTATAGGAAAAGCTGTTCATGAGCTAGAAATGTGTGTTTGCAGCCCAGAAAACCAGCCGTATTCTGGGTTGCATGAAAAGATGTGTGGCCAGCAAGTCAAGGGAGGTTTTTCTGCCCCTCTTCTCTACTTTGGCGAGAACCTACTGAGAATATTGTATACAGCTGTGGACCCCTCAGTAAAGAAAAACCATAGAGCTATTGGCGTTGTCTAGAGGAGAGTCACAAGAATGATCAGAGGGATGGAACAGCTCTCCTATGAAGAAAGACTAAAAGAGTTGGGGTTCTTCATCCTAGAGATGAGAAAGCTTCATGGAGACCTTACTGCAGCTTTCCAGTACTTGAAGGGAGCTTATAAGAAAGATGGGGGAAAATATTTTAGCAAGTTCTGTTGCAATAGGACAAGGGGCAATGGCTTAAAACTAAAACAGGGTAGATTCAGATTAGATATAAGGAAGGGTTTTTTTACAATGAGAGTGGCGAAACATGGGAAAATGTTGCCTAGAGGTGGAGATAGATGCCCCGTCCCTGGTAACTTTCAAGGTCAGGTTGTATGGGGCTCTGAGCAACCTGATCTGGTTGAAGCTGTCCCTGCTTACTGCTATGGAGTTGGACTAGATGACCTTTAGAGGTCCCTTTCAACACAAACTATGCTATAGTTCTATGGTTCTACGACCTCATGCAGTTCTTGAAGGTCATTATTATAGATTTTTCATTAGCAGCTCTTCTCATTTTTGAAAGACACTTAGAATACATACAATGTCAATGACCAGCTGGAAAGCATGGACGAGGGGTGATGAATGAGAAGCCTATTCACTGAGGGCTTATGGGTCAATATTAAAAGGAGGGCAGGGACAGGTGATGTTATAGTCAGTTCTGTTACAGGCTAACCGACAAGGAAGAATGAGTGGATGAAGCCCTTTATAAGTCTCTATAGCACCCTCACGTTCACAGTATCTGGTCCTCATGGGGAACTTAAACCACCTAGCATCTGTTGGAGGGACAACACAGGCAGTGCATAAGCAATCCCAGAAATTCCTGGAATGTGTTGATGATAAATTTCTCCTCCAAGTGACAGAACACCCAAATTGAAGAGGTGCTGTGCTGGACCTTGTTCTTGGCAACAAGGAGGCTCTGGTGGGGAACATAAAGCTCAAGGGTAGCCTTGGCTGCAGTGACCAAGAAATCATGGATTTCAAGATCCTTAGTGCAACAAGAAGGGCACTCAGCAAGCTCACCACCCTGGCTGTCAGCAGAGCAGATTTTGGACTTTTCGGGGATCTGCTCAGTAGACCACTATGGGACAAGGTACTGGAGGGGACAGGGGCCCAAGAAAGCTGATTAATATTCAAGGATTACCTCCTCCAAACTCAGAAGCAATGCCTCCCAACAAGGAGGAAGTCAGGTAAAAATGGCAGGAGGTCTGCATGCCTGAACTTGGAGCTCCTGGACCAAATCAAACACAAAAAGGAAGCCTACAAAGTGTGGGAGCAAGGATAGATAGCTTGGGAGGTAAAAAGAAAAATTGTTCAAGCAGCCATGGATCAGGTTAGGAAAGTAGAGCCCCAGTACAATTAAATCTGACCAGATACATCAAGAGGAACACGAAAAGTTTTTATGTCAGTGAGAAAAAAAAAGACTAGGGAAAATGTAGGCCCTATCTCAAAGGACACATGAGACCTAGTTAACCAGCATACGGAGCAGGCTGAGGTACTCAATGATTTTTTGCCTCAGCCTTCACTACCAAGTGCTCTAGCCACACTGCCCAGTTCACAGAAGGCTAAGGCAGGAACTGGGAGATGAGGAACAACCCACTCTAGAAGAACAATTATGAAACCATCTAAGAAATCTGAAGGTGCACAAGTCCCATGGGACCTCATGAGATGCACCTGCAGGTCGTAAAAGAACCTGCAGATGAAGTTGCTAAGCCACTATCCACTATATCTGAGAAATTGTATCAGTCATCTGTTATCACTTGAGATGCCCTGTTGTTTCCTACCCGGCATATACCTGATGTCCATGTTCAGGCAGCACAAACAGGTACGGAGAAAGGCAGGGCTAATGTAATCTACTTTGAATGCTATCTTCAGGTTACATGGAACAAGATAAAACAAACTCTGAAAAAAGAAGAGTAGAAAATATGGGACCATGTTCCTCCCATTGTTTGGAGCTTCCGGGACATTCCCTACCTTTTGTTCAGATTAGGTTTACTTCTGTAATACCAAAAAACCAATTCTGGACAGAATTACTA
Source organism: Piaya cayana (assembly GCA_013389865.1). Lineage (NCBI taxonomy): Eukaryota > Metazoa > Chordata > Aves > Cuculiformes > Coccyzidae > Piaya > Piaya cayana. Next base: position 261,748 of record WAAB01006321.1, on the reverse strand, counting down.
AAATATAGTAACTGTATACAAATATATATGTATATCAGCTTTTAAATTACATAAAATATAAATAATTGTATATTCTGTGCAATAAAATACAGTGGGAAGATCAGAAAAACACAAACATGACTATGAGAGTTATATACAGATCACGCACAGGTAGCTGAACTGCACTGTGAAGATACTCTTACACTGACTAGAATGAACTTTCTTCAAGATGTCTTCAGTTAAGGGAGAATTCTTTATATGTGATACGGTCTTCATGAAGGTTTCTCTGCCTCTCACTTTCCTCTTGGGGAAGGTATATCTTTAAATCATAAAATAGTATTTCACTATCACTGCTTCCTATCAACATGCTTAGTATTTCTCATGACACATCCACAAACAAACCTAGAAACTCATCTTAGGTTATTTTAATTCTACATTTTTACTGGTTTATGCAGGAAACAATCAAATGTAGCAGGTGCATAAGAAATAATTAAATGACAGAACCCTAGCTGGACTTCAGTCCCAAGGGCTTGGCCCAGTGTCTGAAAATATTTTATTCCACTCCAAACAAGAACTACTGTGTTAATCTCTGTGGAATGTAGCATTTATTACTTATCTGTCTGGTGTGGAGTGTTGCATGCTAAACGGATTATCTCCCCCTCCTTCTCTCCACCTGCCTGCTTTGCTCAGGCAAAACAGAAGAGGAGAGGGAGGAGATAATCCTCTTCAAATGGAGCATTTATTACCTTAGAAGTGAGCATGAAGCACTGCCTTCCAAGGGGAGTTAGCACAGGAGAGTCTGCTTATACAAGTGTTAAACTCTATTGTAAACAAAATAAAGCTTCATACCAGTCTGACCTCTGGTTTCTTGAGAAAGTTCAGACTTTCCACTGTCCTTTACATCAGTTAGAATTCCCCATACTTAAGCCACATCCTAACTGGTTTATTACTGCTGGGACTTTCGGATTACAGATATAATCAGTTACAGTTGTGTTNACAGAAGGCTAAGGCAGGAACTGGGAGATGAGGAACAACCCACTCTAGAAGAACAATTATGAAACCATCTAAGAAATCTGAAGGTGCACAAGTCCCATGGGACCTCATGAGATGCACCTGCAGGTCGTAAAAGAACCTGCAGATGAAGTTGCTAAGCCACTATCCACTATATCTGAGAAATTGTATCAGTCATCTGTTATCACTTGAGATGCCCTGTTGTTTCCTACCCGGCATATACCTGATGTCCATGTTCAGGCAGCACAAACAGGTACGGAGAAAGGCAGGGCTAATGTAATCTACTTTGAATGCTATCTTCAGGTTACATGGAACAAGATAAAACAAACTCTGAAAAAAGAAGAGTAGAAAATATGGGACCATGTTCCTCCCATTGTTTGGAGCTTCCGGGACATTCCCTACCTTTTGTTCAGATTAGGTTTACTTCTGTAATACCAAAAAACCAATTCTGGACAGAATTACTAAAATATAGTAACTGTATACAAATATATATGTATATCAGCTTTTAAATTACATAAAATATAAATAATTGTATATTCTGTGCAATAAAATACAGTGGGAAGATCAGAAAAACACAAACATGACTAT
>WAAB01006321.1:216887-259761 GCA_013389865.1 Piaya cayana | reverse complement strand
TTTTTTTTTTTTTTTTTGGTTGGTTGTGTTTTTTAAAGACTCAGTTTCAGATTGGCCAAAAAGATTTGTTGGTTGAGATTTAGACAGGATGGATTTGTTCATTCCAAGGGCATCTATTCTTCCTTTTGTTTCACAGACATCTGCCTTTGTAAGTGGTTGTCCATGCTGTTTAAGTAACATTTCTGAGAACTTTCTCAAACCTCATCAAGCCCTTCTGTTAAGAAGAGCAGGATGAAAAATAGATTTGGCTCTAAATATACAAAGATAAACCTCAAAAACGAAAACAACAGAAAGTGTTTTTTTTCTCTATAAAAGTATTTTCTACAGAGGACTTATGTTTCAGAAGTTTTCTGACATGTAACATAGTCAGATAACAGCAGCATTCTAGGTATACAGAGCGAACCTCACACTTTTGGTTCTCAGAATGTAGCCAAGTTAGCGAATCATTGATTCAGACTGGTTTAATCAAATTCAGGACATGCCCTAACCAATAAAATTTTGTGGAATTCACAACTCTTTAGAAAATAACAGAATTTCCTAACATGTTTTATATTCTATAGTATATCAGAAGTCTCGCCTTATTCATCCAAAGCAGAGAGAAAATGAATATGAGAATAAACCAGGAAATAAATACTGAAGCTAGAGTCTGTCAACAGATGTGCTCTTCTAGAAGAGCTTAACTCTGCAGCTGTTTTTCACTCTCCTACTTTAGGTTATTTTAAATAATAGATGGCTACCCTTTTCTGGCTTCAGCTTCTGTAGCAGTTTATTACCCTCAACCCAGGTGCAGCTGTTTGCTCCAGATCTGCTGGAAGACCTTCTCCTGTGGGTAGTCCCTCCTTCATTTCAGTAAAAAATCAGCTGGGTCAGTGCTGGGCCATGGCAACCTGAGTCATCCTAAATCAACCTTATTTATGCCCCTACTCTGGATCCCACACAGTTCTTTCTGCCCTGGTGTCAGCACTGGTATTATTCTGTGCTTGTTCTGAACAAGGTTGGCTTGTCAAAGCTTAAAAATATAGGAAAAATGATATCACACAAGGATGAGTACCAACACAAAGGATAGAGAACACCTGTGTGGCAGTAGCGCAGAAAGGGGTTATTGTGGCTCCAGTTTAGGTTGGTCTTTTGTGTTTGACTTAAGCCCATTTTGCTGAAATGGAGCGACCAGTAGAGTCCTAATCAACAGACAACCAGTTCAGCTATTTCCTGTAGGAACAGAGAACTAAAGCAGTGGAGGCAGGGGTTACTGGCTGTAAACAGCATAATCTCTGGAACTGGGAGAGAAATGCAGAAAGCCTGGCCTTTTCCTAGCAGCAGACAGAATAACAAATAAGATAACACCAAAGGCTGTGGTTTGCAATTATAATATTTATATCTAGACATGAGGGATATAGAGAAAAGTGATTGGTACAAGTAAGTAAGAGAGTAGTCTGATAGAAATTGTTCCTTGAAGCAAAGAGGTTGATAATTCTGTGGAAGCAACTTTGGGGAACATAACTCTGGCTGTTTCTTTGTAGCCTCATGCAATTTTATTGAGTCCTAAAATTTCCTACAAGGTATCTACATTGCCAGAAGAATTCTTCAAGCCAAAATATATCATTCTGAATGTTCTCATGAAAACTGAGCTGCAGGAGCAGGTTTGCCAATTATGAGCTCGGAACAGAGTCTGATACATACTTAACCTAGGCTTCATTACAGAAAGCTTTAAGGACAAAGTCTCAATATGTCTGCTCCTATTTTTAACTGTCATTCAGATGTATAAAATGCAAACAGCACTGTGGGTGTTTCCAAAGTAAAAGGAATTGCCACACCGACTATATTTCCTTGTACTTACGCCAGCTGCAATGTAGATACTTGGTTAGATTGACATTGATTAAATCACTCTCTTGTGCAGAACCTCTGATGTTTTGTACTTTCCATATCTCCCTCAATGGTGTGAAAACTTTTGTGTGTGACTTACTTCTATTATTCCTTCTTTTGAGAGGATTTCTAATTCATTTGCTGCACTACCAGCTTTTCAGGATTCATGCAGAGGTTCAGTAACTATGCTTGCCTTTATTTCCAGTTATTGATGATGTTCTACTGAAGAGAATTGAGGATAAATAGCATGTGTAGTGCTGAAGTGCCTAAAACACCTACTTTGTTCCAGGAATGCTGTTACTCTCTGTCACTGCATGCTTTTTATTCAATTCTGAGAAAAAAACCCACAACCTCCAAGCTGATTTAGTGTTTGCACCTATTAGTTTTATACAATAGAGAATGTTGCTGAGGAAAATATTTATCCAAAGTGTGCTTCTTTGAGGAACCAGAACATTCAAGAAGCTAGATGGTTAATGCAAAAAAATTGATTCGGATATATGCAGTTGTGTTCATAATGTGAATACATATATAAATTTCTTGTATAAGGCATTCAACTCTGTATTTTGCTGAGACAGAGGATCCGCTTAAATGACAAGGGGATTCAGTGATGAGAGGATACTGTTTGAATTCTGTTTTCATTTTTTTTTTCATTCAAAGGGCTAAATATTGTGCCTGTGAATACAGAGTAATTTAATAGCTAAGGCTCATTTTGCTTTCAGTAGATATTTTGTGAATCCAAATATTTCATTAGTGTATTATTTGCTATTTTTTCACTTACTCTTCTCCTGCTAAGTAAATCTGTCAGGCAGTAAAGGAACAGAAATATCATAAGATCAGTAGAACTAAATTGCCAATGTAAACTGTCTGTCATATCTGTGTAACACATCCAGGGCATTCAGAAAATGTTTATGAATTCTAATTATGTTCACAGCCAATCTGCACGCCTCATAAATGGTTTTTTTCAAATTAATGAAAAAACAACATTTGTCAATTTTTTCTTTGATTAATATTATTCAGTTTGTATTTGTTTCTTCTCCAGCCTGTAATTATTTTCTTGCCTGTCAGGAGAAAAAGAAATTGCAATAGGATCTGAAACCAATAATTGAGGATGCAAGAGGGACTTTGTTATATAACTGTATTTAACAACACTGTTGGTAGGTCATTTTTTATTGATTTGCAGGCAAAACATAATGTCTCTATGGACCAAAAAAGCTTTTATTTGGTGTTTTAACAATTCAGGATACCAAGTACCTTCTAAAAAGCTGAGTGACTTACACTGGTGTTATGCACACTTTACTGACCAGTAGGCATACAAGATGATTTGATTACTTTTTAAGTAATCAAATATAGCTATCAGATTGCTGGTGTGTAGTTTGCACTGAGCTCCTTTACTCCTTTAACACACCTTTTGTGGAGTTTTTGAAGCAAAAAAATTGCCTTACATAGCAAGAATTTAAGTAATCTCTGTACCTTCTAATAAGATCACCAATACAGCTTTAGCACCCTGGACACCATTACTCCTTTGTTGCAATTGTTTTTGAGTACTGTGGGACCTGCCACATTTTACAGAGGATTCTGGTAAGGGAAAGACTTAGCTGTGATTGATTATATGATGTGGTTGGTATATGCAGTGGAAATCAGTGTGAAGGGGGATGATGATGATGCAAAGACCTGAAATGAAGATCATTGTGGTTTTGGGGGTTTTTTTTGGTTTTTTGGGTTTTTTTTTGCAAATTTCTACCTATCTTCCTGGCTTTTTAGTTCCTATTCTCTGTTGAAAAAGCAACATTTGAAGGAGAGAGATGGGAAAATTGCCTTAGCCTATTACCAGAGTGAAGATACTTTCCTTCTGTTCTGTTTAAAAGACTAGCCTATAATTTGTTTGTGTAGGTCTGTTACAAAGACTGTCTGATAGTAATACATTTAAAAAGCAAATATTCTAGGGTATTTTTCAGGGAATTTCCACAGAAAAAGTGTTTTAGGAGATCATTGTGTTTGGCTTGATTTCTTAGCACATTTTTCATACAAAGTATTCAGTCAATAATCATCCAGCATGCATTCCATGATAATTCTATATAGTTGTTCTTTACTATCGTTTCAGTACAGAAAAAACTTCCTCTGTATTTCATGGCAGAGGGTTTTATTCTGTCCCTAAGTACAGTTATGCGTGATGAAAGCTAGCTAAAGGAAAAGCAAATCCTCTGTCATCCTGAGCACAAGCAATGAAAATGAATAGACTGCAACTGGATTGCTACAGTGGAAAGTGACCGAACACAACTAGACCGGACAATTTATGGAGGTTGGAGCTTTCATATACTCATCTATAAGAGTATTACATTGCAAAATGCACCAAAAGAGACGTAAAATAATGAAGTATCTGTTCATGCCCTCAATGAACCATTGGGCAACATGGTTTCTTTACCTCTTTCAGTATATGAAAACACAATAATTTTTAGTACACTCATGCTCAGCTATCCATCACATTCATGACAAATGTGACAGTTAGCAATTCAAAAGCAGGAAAGCAATTTTTCCTGGAAGAATCAACATAATGGGGGGTGGCAGTGTTTTTTTGCAAAGATCTGAGAAATACACCCAATCAGAATTTATATGGTTTTAAGAATAGATACAGGAAAAGGGCTATCAGGATGGTCAGACAGAGGACATATTGGCTTTTTAACATCTGGCTTTTTTTGATCCTTCTGTTAGAAGGATCCCAGCTGCTTTGTCTGTAAAAACTGAACACTTAAAGTGACAAGCCCTGATGGACAGCACTAAAACAATGTAGGTGACCCATGGATAACTCATATTGGGTTGCTCTGTGTATTGTCTAATCTGTAACTTCTTACATTGCTATTATCAGTGGAATTGTGCCATGCTACTCTTGGTGCAGAGTGTAAGAAGGTCTGTCATGTTCATATTGTCAGTAGAACTGGGCTGTGCCGGGGAGGGGGGCAATGAGCAACTGAGCCCAGAGATCCTGTATTTTTAGAATTATGTAAGTTGTTCATTCAAAGATATAAAAGCTAGACTCTTTCACTGCAATCTTTCAAGAGCCCATCTGTGACTGGATACATAGCATAGGACCCCCAGTTGTCCAGGGACAGAGTATCTAAACCTTACTAAAAAAAGGGAGGCTTCTGCAGTGACTTTGGATCTGGATAAAGATAATAGGATAATCGATGATGTACTTTTCTTAATTACTGTGCTTATTCTGTTGTAGTAATGTTTAAATGCATCACCTTGAAAGCTGTTACTGTTAACATGTTGCTAATGACTGCTAATCATTTGTTACCTGTCTTCTTGTAATAAGTTAAGTAAAACTTCATTTCACAGAGTATTTGAGAGTTTGGGCTTTTATGACAATTGCACTTAGTGCTTAGCACCTTGTGGTAAAAAAACCCCCATCTATGTAAATCTGTTTTCTTGCTCATTCTTACGGCTTCTCTCTGCACTGTGACACTATCATTGTCTTCCTCAGATAAATCAAGGTCAACTAAATCAATGGTAGTAATGTAGTGATCAATTAAAGGGTGAGGGGCAGAAAACTGGGGTAAGGATGGATATCACAGCTGAGTGTTTAACTGTTGGCAATAGAACTTAAATGTGATTTCTAGAGAAGAAAACTGATTTTCTAAATTGAATTATTGTGTGATCTGAAAATGATAAAGACAAGTGCCCAGCAATGTAGGGTTTTCCTAGCAAAGATTCCTAATCAAAGATTCCCAGTTATCATCTCCCTTTTCTGAAATAAAATCAAAACAAAACCCTAATCCATAATTAAAACTAAAAGTACATACAGAAGGAGATGATAAATGTAGTTGAAGCTAACATAGGATTTCCAGGACAAGAGAGGGTAAAAATTCGATTTCTCCATCAAAAAATTGTAGCATAGGCAGTTAGGTGTTCCCCAGCTTGAAGGTTCTAGATCCAGTTCTCATCAAGATGCTTTCCAATTAGAGATCAGAGATAATCTTAAATATTTCACATGAGTTACTATCCCTCCTGCCCACAAACTCAAGAAATGAAAGTAAACAGGAGCAGAGAGATGAAAATTCTGTAATAATTACAACTTAGTTTTCATTTACAAATATCCAATTAAACAAGATGCGAAAGGAAAAGGGTTTTTTAATGGGTTTGAATGGGAGCTTCCATGAAAACTGGTAATGGCTGTTGAGTGATATCACTGAACATGGTAAAGAATCAGAGAATATTTCCACCATATAAAGCCACATTTGAGAAGTTGGCAAGGACTCTTAGATTCAGTATTCCTGATCTTATCAAAACTTTCTTTAAAATTACATATCTAGTCACAGTGTAAGAGATTAAGCTGGTACAAATGTATCTAAAACACACTACAGGAACTCTATACTAAAAGTATTTATCTTTCCCTATTCTCTGTTGAAGCTGTTTCTGTTATTTTGCTGAGCCTGATACATCTCTATCATAAATCGTAAAACACGTGAGATGAATGTCATCCTTACTGCTCAGTTGCATCCCAGGTACAGTGTACAATCCCAGAGAACAAGTGGTTTAATTTAATCCTATGTCAGAAAAATAAAGTCACCCACTGAATTATAAACAGTAGTTCCCTGAAATATCTACACATTCTTTCAAGGAGTCTTATTCACATACTGGCCAGATCTGACACTTACTATTTTATAAAATGTGATAGATTTATTGCAGTTTTGAAAGGATTCCTTTTTCTCTTATAATTCACAGTTAGACTTGCTGGAGAAAAAAAAAATCTACACCTTAAAGGTTAGTTCAAGGAATTTTATGCCACTGTTTAGTGCTGTTCCACAGAGCCACTGTATATGTTTCCAAAACTCAAAAATATCCCTGATGATTTTACAGAGCCAGGATTTTCTGTTAACTTAAAACTTCTCAGATTTTCTTTAAACATTGTAGGGAAACCAGTCAGTGTGAAATCTTTAGATACATTACCAGTCAAAAATCAGACCAAGCTATTTCCTAAGCCAGAAATAAAAATCAAAGCTTGTGTCAAAACGCACTTTTGATAATCCAGATGATATTTTGTGCAGAAATGAGGCAACTTCAGGTAGTGAGGCAATAAAGTACACACTCTGGTTTTTTATAGTATTGCTGCCCTGCTTACACAGACTATGAAAACTAATGTTCAGTAGGTATTATTTTTCTGCTTTGGTTGCAGTTTCTATTCCTTTCCTAACATAAAGAACATAGATGAGGACCATTAATGGGGCAGCACAGAAATGGCTTTGAACTGGTTTAGTCTCTGTCTGCCCATTGCCTCTGGTTTTTTTTGGTAGAATAGGCCCCACCTTCCACCTTCTGCCTTTCCCAAATTGAATAAAATAAAGTCACCACTAGAGGTGGAGATATCACCCTGGTCAAACATCATGACATTATCAGAAGTATATTAGGTGTATTATTGGAGCCCCAGAACAGATAATACAACTTTCTAAAGGGAAGACCCTGGACAATTTTGTGGCAGAATTTTTTGGTTTTCTTGAAGGCAAATTTCAACACTTGTTTGTACTGGTTGAATCAGCTGTTGAAATAAAGGTTGAAGGTTCAAAGAAAAATCCAAATATTTTACTAATTTACTAATTTACTGTTAAACCGCCATGTAGTCAAATGAACTGTGTTGGTATGTATGACTATATTATGTCCAAAACAAAGCCCACAGCTGTGGAGCACTTCATTCTTATCCCTACTGTGCCCATGAAATACTAACCAGCCTTTTGTAAATAGCCCGTATTAAACATAAAGGTAATTAGTAAAGTGTCGTACTTATACTAAGTAATAATTAGTAGGAAACTAGATAAATTATTGAGGTTTCTGGAACCCACCACTGTACTATGTACTAATTTGAGATTTTTACTTAATAGCATATTTCAACAGGGTCTATGCTATTCTTGTGATCATCAGTGTATCTTTGTCTGCACAGAGAGCTGATACATACATTTTAATTGTTCATTGTTCCACAGCTTGTTACTTAGTTGTTTTTTATTGCCATACTGATTGATGTGAATGTCTTGGAACATCTCTGCACTCTTATTTATTGGCAAAAGAAACTAAAATTCATCTTTTGCTCTTTCCTACATTGGCACTTAGTGAACTCCAGTCTCTATCAAGTGTCTCTGTCAATTTTCAGGCAGATATAATACAAACCATAATGGATAAATAAAGACATACATTTCAGCTGAAGCTAGTCTCTGATAAGGCAATATGCTATGAAAATACTTGAAAATCTTCATCTTCTGAAGAAAGAATCAAATGCAGCCTTCAAAGTTGGTTGGATAAAAAAGGATCAGGAATACAACAGAGAGAAGATGGAATTTATGAAAGTTAAAGAGTATATTTATTTCAAATGATAATGAGTATGGTGGAAACTGTTTGTCCTGACAATAATATATCTAGCAGCCTTTGAGCAATGCTTCATAAATACAAATATTTTCGACATTTCTGACAATTTTCAGAAAATTACAAAAGAAATACTTTTTAAAAAGTTACATAGCCCACAACCAGGATAATTCTATACATGCATATTTATTTGCTTTTGACTTTAGTGACTCTATGAAGTGGAGAACTCTGATTAATTCTTTATCAGTTAACTCAATTTGCACCTTATCATACAAACTCCAGGTTATAAACAACTATTGTCATTCTCACTTTGTTTTATTCACTATACAGAGAAAGCTACCATAGGTGCCATATTTACAGAGGAGCTAAACTCTGCTGTAAGCTACATATCATTAAATTGGTAAAATTCCATGTCTCTAATGCACCAGACACAATGGTTATCTGGCAGTATAAAAAAGTATAACCACTGACATCACCTGATTCTTATCTTAATGTTGCCCTAAATCCACACTCATAAGCTTTAACTGAAATGACAAGAAGGGGCCTTAATAGTTACAACTTCTAACTGATAATTTAACCAGTACAAGACTGAGTAATATTGGTGAGATTTGAACTCTATAGAAAAATTCATAGCTCATGGAACTTAAATAATTCATATAGGCCAGCTTTGGAAAAGACTAAATATTATTACATGTAACATTTAGTACAAATGCTTAGTACATTTGCGATTTTCTGAATGTTGCTATATTTAGTGTACAGCGATAATCAATACATGCAATAGTAGGAGAGTCCTTGAATTATCTGTGATCTGATACTTTGATTTCTTTGTGTTCTAAGTGTATGGTTATATCCAACAACATGTACTTTTCCCACATACAGGGCTTATCCATCTCTTCAGCCTGTTACAAAGCCAGTTCCATATTCTTAAACAGCCCCCAAAATATTGTTGAGATCACTCCTGTGCCTGGGATAACATTAATCTTGCCAAGCTTAGAGTTAGAGTTGTGAATCAACCTTTAGCCATTTTTTATAGACACTGCAATAAGGACAGTTGATTACAATGCTGCACACGGTTCCTAGGCTGAGTTGCAGATGGACATATTGCTAACCACTTGNGTAACCCTTTCTCTGACTTACAGGAAAGTTAGCCTTTGAAGCCTTCTAGGAGATGATCTTCAAGAGGTCAGATGTCCATGAAAATAAATGATATATTCCTCATATTCTGGAGATATGTAATGATGTTGTAATTGCTCTGTTTAGATCCTGCTTTTGACCTTTGGAAAGATGGTTGCATTTTGCTAGCATACTTCACAAATTTTCAATTTGGTTACTAATAAAAATAAAGTTAAAGGGCTAAGAGAGCAATTTCTGTCATTTTACTATAAAATCAGATTACTTCGCATTTTGTTACTTAATTACCTGAGGGATCTGTAAAGGTCTTACAGGGAAAATTGCATTTATGACTTCACAGAGACTGATGAAGTACTTCATGGTACTGAGAAGCAGAATAGCTAGAATAGCAATATATCTACACTAACAAACGTGCAAGTAAGAACAATGCCTAAACCTTTTCCCTTTGATATCTCAATGTTATAAAGGTGCTCTGCATTGCTGTATCCTTATAGTACTACTATGGTAAGCTGAAAGAAGAGGACAATGTTGATAAAGTTGAGTTTACGGGGAAGACCAAAAAGAGGAAATGTACCCATAGAGTTTTCCGTAGCTTCTTCAGAAAGTAGATGGCCTTCATAATCTTGAATGTACTCATTTTCTTACTAGCAATTATACTGTGTCTTAGAAGGACTAGACTTTGCAATTGATAGAACCATCTTTTTAAAGATGCATCTTTCATGTTTAGACAAACTGCTGGTATATTGCAACTCAATAAAGCCTACAATCTTGATTGTCTATCTGATGTAACCATGGAAGCAAGTGAAGAAAAATCACAAAGGCAAAACACTTAATGGAAAAGAAAGATGAGTTCTGTATTTTCAATTAATCTGTGAAAGCCATTTTAAGGAACTGAGAAACAACACAGAAAAAAACCCCAACAAGACTGAGCAAACAGCTCAGAGAATATTTTTAAACTAATTTTAATATAATCCCCTCCTAGTCATCTGACATTCCTGCTCCTAATAGAAGCGGGAATATTCTTTCCTGTAGTGCTTTTATTCAAGCTTTCCTTGAAGTGGTTGTATTGAAGTCAACTGCGAGTGTACCTCACTGGAAGTGCTGAAAGAATCATATAGTCATAGAATCATAGAACAGTTTGGGTTTAAAGGGATCTTAAAGATCATTTAGTTGCAACCCTCCCCACCATGTGCAGGGGCATCCTACTAGATCAAGTTACCCAATGCCCCATCCAATCTGGCCTTGAACACCTGCAGGGATGGAGAATCCACAGCTCCCCTGGGCAACCTGTTTCAGTATCTCGCCACTGTCATGGTGAAGAAATTTGTCCCAATGTCTAGCCTAAATCTGCCTCTCACCAGTTTATACCCATTCCCTCTTGTCCTATCAACACAAGCCTTTATGAATAGCCCTTCTCCAGCTTTCCTGCAGGCTTCTTTCAGGTACTGGAATGTTGCTATAAGATCTCCTCTGAACCTTCTCTTCTCCAGGCTGAACAACCCCAACTCTTTCAGCCTGTCCTCGAATGGGAGGTGCTTCAGGCCTTGGATCATCTGTGTAGCCCTCCTCTGGACCCATTCCAACAGTTCCATATCCTTCTTACATTGAGGATTCCAGAACTAGACATAGTACTCCAGATGAGGTCTCACAAGAGAGGAATAGAGCAGCAGAATTGCTTCCCTCGACCTGCTGGCCACGCTTCTTTTGATGCAGCCCAGGATATGGTTGGCTTTCTGGGCTGTGAGCACACATTGCTGGCTCATGTTGAGCTACTCATCGACTAGCACCCCCAAGTCCTTCTCTGCAGGGCAGCTCTCAATCATGTCATCCCCCCTGGTGTACTGAAAACAGGGACTGCCCAGACCCAGGTATAGGACCCTGCACTCGGCCTTGTTGAACCTCATGAGGTTCTACAGTCCCACTTCTCCAGCCTGTCCAGGTCCCTCTGGATAACATCCCATCCTTCCCATGTGGCAACTGCACCACTCATCTTGGTGTCATCTGCAAAATTGCTGAGGGTGCACGCAATCTTATTGTCAATATCATTGATGAAGATACTGAACAGAATTAGTCCCAGTATGGACTCCTGAGGGACACCACTTCTCATGGATCTCCATCTGGTCTTTGAGCCATTGAACACTACTCTCTGAATACAACCATCCAACCAGTTTCTTATCCACTGTACTGTCCACCCATCAAATCCATATCTCTCCAATTTAGAGAGGAGGGTGTTGTGGGGGACTATGTCAAAGGCGTTACAGAAGTACATATCATGATTTTAAACACTTCATTTATACGACCTTGAAAAATAAAGCACATTTCTTGTTTCAGAAATGCTACATTTTAATTTTTGTGGTTGACAAGTAGCATTTATGTTTGGAATTGGCATCTTATAAGTCTATAATCAAATTCACAACATAGCTATGGAAAAGTAAACATCAGAGTTCTATTTTTCAGTGATTATAAATGTACTCTCAAACACATGAAGTTTGCTGTAGGCTCCAAAGAAAGTTCCCTGATTATTTTTTAGAAATTCTTTAATAGACTAGCAAAACTTTAAAAGAAATATTAATCTGTAGAACCTGTGAAATTCAAAGATTAAGAATGTGGGTTCATCTTAAAAATGAATTCTATAGTCATGTATGCCTTATCTCTGAAGCCAGAACATCTCTATGCCACAATTTACCAATGAACATTTTCACTCAAGGAATTTCATGTTTTAAGTAGTTCTGAATCGCAAACATTTACTCATATTCTTTATTAACTGACAAACACACTTAAAATTGGATATTTATGGCCCATAGTCCAAATTCATAACTGGACACACTACAAAACATTGTGTCTTTTCTTACTTTGCTATTAGTTTATAAAAAAAATACGTATATCATTTTAAAACAACAGAAACCATGATCATCAAAAAGCTGAAAAGACAGATGTGATATGAATTTGTATTTATGTATATGTGTTTTGAAATAAGAATGTATTTATGTTTTGGTCAATAATGATATGTACTTAAAGGTAGAATGCATGACATCTATGAATTTCTAAAAGAAAGATTTCTGAAACAATGTCTCATTTCTCCATTTCTAAGGATTCTGAAATTTGATGGAAATGATGAATACTTATAAGCTCATTTTTATATTTAGCAATTTATAAGAAACTCACAACCTAATTGCCAGCTTTTTATTAAAGAGGACTATGCTAAACAGATAAATACTCTAGTCAGTAATTATTGTGTAAACAGAGAAATGCCATCTCTTGACTGGTTATGGTAGTTATTTACTTGTGTTGCCATTGTCTTACTTTAAAAAGCTATATGTGGACTCATCTACCATAGGAGAGTTAACTGCTGTGTTTTGTCAGGCAGCACAGTAGGAGCTGGGTTTTGAGCTGTGCGTGTTCAAGGACTCCTTTGCTTAGGCTTGCTTAGAGCCTGGCACTAAGCATTGGGGTGGATACAAACAAAGCAGTTAATTCTCGGCTCAGCTGTGGCTTAGATAATATTTCTAGTATAAAGACTAGCTGAAAAGATGTTGTCTTCATCCATTTTCTGCTGCCACAGAAATTATTCATTCCAAAGCCACAGTAAAGGCAACAGCAATGCAATATATCTAAGTGCACATTCTGGCTGCTGGTTAAACTGGTATTAGCAACCCTCTATTTGGTGAAGTCATGCAAAGCAGCCAGTGTATTCATAGCTTTCTGAAAATAAGACTAGGATAGGATTTAAAAACTACTTCCTCAGGAAGGTTCAGCTGTGTGCTTAGGTCCACTGCATCTGGAACAACATACACTTGGTTTATTAAGAGACATTATAGCTCCTGTTCAACTGTAATTTATTGACAAAGTGTGGTGATCATAAATTGATTTTACTATTTGTCTTGAGATAGAAAAAAGAGAGTACTTGCAAACTTCTAGCCTGTAGCCAGTTCTCTGGGTCTTCCTATGAATGTTTTTAACAGGTACAGTTTTGAGCTTATAGCGATACGATTTTGTCAATAAATGCATAATGGTTTAGACAACATAAACTTGTTTCTTGCCTTGTTTTCCCATTGTATAAAAAGAATTTTTACTTAGAAACTGATAACTCAGTATATTCAATAAAAATAACACACAGAAATTATTTTATTGGCTAGATACATTGACCTGTTGTACCCCTTAGTACAGCTTAGTAACAAATTAGAAGACTGAATAACACATAAACAAGCATTGACACATAAGACAAATGCCTTCTACACTACCACAATTTCAGAACTCTCAAATGCCTATATGCACCTCTTATGTCCCCCATTTATTCAGAGACTTGCATATTTCTATATCGTGCTGCAATTATGATAAATGAGACAGACTGAAGATCAGAAATTCCAGGTCTAAGCCTTGCTAATGCAGCCATGTAGATCTGACTGATTTTGGTTTTTTCAGCAAACGTTACTGCCAAGTCTGTCAGCATTTCACAGGAAGAAAACTGACAACATTCTTTCTTTCTGATATATTCCATGTATTAGGTGGATGCTGGGTCGACCTTTCCCTTTCCCTTTCCCTTTCCCTTTCCCTTTCCCTTTCTCCTTCCTTCCTTTCTCCTTCCTTCCTTTCTCCTTCCTTTATTTTTTGGGTTTGTGGGGTTTTTTGTTTGGTTGGTTTTTTGGGGTTTTTTTGACATTCTCTTTTTATATCCAGAGTTTTCAGTTTCGAGACAGATCTCCCATAACACCAAAAATATCTTGCAGTGAGTATCACACCAGGTTTTACTTGGTCTCCATTTTCTGGTCTGATATTTTGTGTCATTGAAAAGACTATGGCTATACCAGTTTATTTTGCACTATTAAAGTGCTCAGACCTAAACCTTGTCAGATGAGTTCTTATCCGATTATCGAGGCTTGAAGGGTTTTTTTGAATTTTAGCAATTTATCTCACTGGAGACAGAGCTTCCAAACTGTGAGTCTTCGTATAAATTCAAGTCTTACTGTGTTAATTTATCTCAAGCTTTACTGACTGTCAAAATGAGAAAATATTTAGTAAGTGTGAGAGAAAATAGACCCTTTTCTTCCAGATGTTAACTTATTTCCCATGCCTTTTACTACTAATTGATCTTGTCACATAAATACTATGGTATTACAGTTTCTACAGTGTAATTACATGAAGGAACTGGGTGTTCTTTTTCATTATTTTGGAGAGAAAGCTGTTAAACTTTTGGTCAGTTCAGAAAATATTTCTGTCATTAAAAGTTTTCCTTTTTTTAATACTCGTCACTTCAAGATTCACCTGTTGTCTACTCCTCTTTTACAATGAGCTATTGTCTCATTCAGTACACATTTTTATTAATACCTCTAAATAGCAAATATGAAATTAAAGCCGTAAAAGTTGTAGTAAAAAAAGTTGTTTTAGGAGGAATACTAGAGTGATCAGTGCAGGCATGGGAAATCTCACTTAAAATATTTGAGTGGGAATATTTGATAGACAAACACTTTATCCTGTTTAGAAGTAGCTGAGTGAAAAGTAAAAAACTTGTCATGAAGTTCATAAATACTGGATTTAAATGCATGTTTACTCCTTGCTTTCCTTGCTAACAAAACACAATAACATTTATACTATATCATGTTTGTGTAACTTCCAGCATATTGAATTCTTTTTCATACATGGTTTTATTTATTTGAAGGTTGTTCTGCACCAGAGTGGGGGGTGAAAAGTGGAGGGACAGAGATGGTGCAGGATCTGAACAAGAAATGCCGCCATGTAATTTATTGACAAAGTGTAGTGATCCATAAATTGAATTGAATATTTGTCTCAACATGCAACAAAGAAAGTACTTGCTAACTTCTAACCTGTTCTCTAGGTCTTCCTATGAATGTTTTCAATAGGTATAGTATTGAGTTTATAGTGATACAATTTTGTCAATAAATGCATAACATTTTAATGCATAATGTAATAAATGCATAATGAAATAAATTAAATTGCTTAATGAAATAGTTTTTCTAATAAGGCAGAATAAAGTAATATGGCTGGCAAGTAAATCTTACATTCCTTCAGATTTTAGGAACCCTGTTTTCATGCAACATTGGTCAGATCTCAGAGAGACAGGGCAAATATATCCCTTTTAGTAATTTGAGCTATAAGATTTTGTTACAGGAAAAAAAACTCTACTAATGATTTCTACTGCCAAACAAGAATGAAGTTCACATGAAAACTTCTTGCTGTACTGTTAGATAGAGGAAAGGCCGCATGAGTGATATAAATGCCAGCACCAAGCAGTAGCTGCCTGTGGACTCCTCCATTACACTGAGCTGACTGAGTTCATCCTACAGCCAATCATTTGTGAAGGACATGGTAACTGGGAGGCCACACTGGACATAGCACAACACAAGATACAGTCGTGTCCAGTTAGAATAACTGAATCCTCCCCCACTTCATCCACTTACAGCTTACCTTTCCAAAATATTTACATCAGAATCTATGCATGCCAGAAGATATTTCACACCAGAAAGACGAGATGTCATCCAGAGGAACTTGGACAAAGTGGAACCTCATGAGGTTCAACATGGACAAGTGCAAGATCCTACAGCTGGGTCAGGTCAATCCACAGTTCCAGTGCAGGATGGGGGATGATGTGATTGAAAGCAGCTCTGCAGAGAAGGACTTGGGGGTGCTGACTGATAAGAAGCTCGACATGAGCCAGCAATGCCCACTTGCAACCCAGAAGGCCAAACATATCCTGGGCTGCATCAAGTGTCATGTGGCCAGCAGGTGGAGGGAGTTGATTCTGCTCCTCTACTCTGATTTTCTGAGACTCCTCCTGGAGTACTCTGTCCACTCCTGGAATTCCCAGCATAAGAAGCATGTTAAACTGTTGCAAAGGCTCCAGGGAAGGGCCACAAAGATGATCAGAGGGCTGGAGCACCTTTCATATGAGGACAGGCTGAGAAAGTTGGAATTGTTTAACCTGGAGAAGACAAGGCACTGGGGAGACCTTATAGAGGCCTTCAGGTACCTAAATGGGGTATACAAGGAGGCTGAGGAGAGATGTTTTACAAAGGCATGTAGTGATAGGATGAGGGGGAATGGCTATAAATTGGAGAGGGGAAGATTTAGACTAGATATTAGGAAGAAATTCTTCACAATGAGGTTGGTGAGGCTCTGGAACAGGTTGACAGGGGAAGTTGTGGTTACTCCTTCCCTAGAAGTGTTCAAGGTCAGGTTAGATGGGGCCTTGAGTAGCCTGGTATAGTTGGAGGTGTCCTTGCTCATAGCAGGGGTGTTGGAACTGGATGGTCCTTTGCAACGCAAAACATTCTATGATTCTAGGATTCTAAGATTCTATTGTATTTATAGATATGTAAACTATGTAAATACTACAGGTTTCTCAAGCTCTGTGTACAAAATTCAATAAAGAATAAGTGGTCTCTTCAGGGTCACCATCTTCATGAGTACAAGTTCTTCAGCAAGGCTCCCAGTATCCTGGGGCAGTCTGGTCTTTGTTGTATCGTACTTCAGACAAGCTCAAAAAGTAAGAAAAATCCCCCAACCCCAACTGGTTTTACTACTTGTTTAAATGGCACAGGAAAAAAGCCAAATTCTTACTATAGATTTACTGTGAATAGAATGAATATTATGACTAATAACAGCTGATTTAATTATAATTATCCTAAGGTCAGAGGCTCAGTGCTGCAATTCTTTATCAGACAACTTCTTACTGAAATTAGTGGTACCTGGAGAACATTAATTAGAAATAATTCAGCATCTTCAAAGGGCTACTTCAAGTTTATATTCCAACATAGATCTGAAATTAATATCCTTACAGTGCTGAATTGTGTTATGAGACTACAGAACACCAAATTTTATTCATACTCTGTTGTTTCAGTTCACTTTATCTTTCTTGTAAGTCAATTCCGATCTCTTCACACATTCTCTCTCCAGCTGTTTTCATGTTCCCTTCCACCATAAAAAGGATGCTCAAGCCACACTTTGCAATGTTCACTGTCCTCTTTTTTTTTAGCAGATTTGGACCAACCCACCAAGTACACACATTTGAGTGGCACCAGCAAAAAAAGATAATATCAGTTTTTCTATAGTGGTTAAAATTGGTTGCAGTGTAAAACATTGTGATGCTGAAAAATGATCAGGCCATGTAGTATTAGAAATGACATTGCTTGATGAAGGCAAAAAAGTCCATGATGCGAATCGGCAAGATAGGTGAGCAGTAATTAAAACTAAGCTTCCAGACATCAATCTTTTCTAAATAAGTCAAGCAAGAAATATATGGTTATAACATTAAAGAGTAGCATGGATGCCACCAGCCCTTTGCTCCTTCTTCTGTGGCAGAAGCATGTGGAGGAGAGAGCTGAGGAAGCAGATGTTGGAAAATGACTACCTAGTCTGTGCCTAGTACTGGAGTACCCAATGGAAAAGATGAGCACTGAAAAATATTTACTTCCCTAGCTTTTAGTAGTGTGTAAGAAAAAAACCAAAATTCACCCTGATGGAAGAGATAGATTAATTTCAACATATAGAAGTAAATCAAATAAACTGTGATGTTATAAAAAATTATAACTTGTAAGTCTGGCTTATCTTCTTAGTTTCAGACATGTAAATTTGGTGAACCTCCTCCAAGTATAGCGGGATAACAGTTGCTTTAACTGGGAAAGAAATCTGGATACATATTTTAGGCCTTGTACTTTGTAAAATCAAAATGTTCAGAAAGATAGAAAAGTCATGCAGAGTATTAGCAGTTATATGCTTTCTGGAATATCCCTTCAAAGATAATCAGCAATGTGTTAATTGCTTTCCTAGGGAAATATGTAATCCTACCTTTTCTACATATTAAATACCAATGCAAAAATACAGTACTTAAAATCATTCTACTATGTCTTTTCAATTATTTCTTGAACTAAATATATTTAATTAACAAATCTAACCATAACTTACATATACATTAAAAACTAGGAAAATAAAGTGAACTGCTGGACTCAGTAGAAGTGGTGTATATTTTCATCCAAATTTCCAAGGCATATAATTACTAATGATTTTATTACAGGAGTTCTGAATGATGGATAATTGATGAAGATGATGAATACAGAGACTTACAGAAGTAATGGAATTGTATGTGTGGAAAGAATGGAAAATGCTCTTGAGAACCTGATTTAAAAAATTCATATGGCCATTCAGTCTCTAAATCTGATTAATTTCACAGAATCTTTAAGGAACACCAGGTATGAGAAGATACTATGGTTTAGGTGCTGTACAAACTTCATTTTATCAATATGTTGGCCCATGTTTTAAGAGTTAGTGTTTTGTCCAATAAATTATGAAGTATATTGAGAAATTAATAAAGAAAATGGAGAAAGGAAAAAAAATCAGAAAATAGATGACAAAGTTAAAATGGTAAATGATGAAGGAGTGACAAGAGTTATTTTGGATAAATAGATAGAAAGAAGTTATATCAGCTAAAGGCAGATATGAAGTGGTAGATGCAAAGCATCAAGATATGCATACAGGTTTCAATTGTATGTGATTATTTTTATGCCAATCAACTTCTCCTTCCAAGTCTGGGGGAAGTTTATGACCACAGAAGTGAAGCAAAAGCAGTCCAAAGACAGCTGTAACCCTTTGACTACATTTATACCTTGAAACTAAGGAGTGCCAAGGTCTCTCCTTATATCCTGAAACTAGCTGATATAGTCTTGTAAAGTCCTGTTAAACACCCTTAATCCCTGGAAAAGGCTATTCTATTGAGGAATGCTAAGCCCTAGATCATGCCTCAACAGATACAGGGAAAATACTCCTTGGTCCAGACCAAAACCTGGATTTAAGCCACAATAAAAACTGATGGTCAGCTGAGTTGTAGTGTCTGGGCCTGGGCCCTAGCCCTCTTTAGCACACTTGTATAAACATAGCTCTTGTCTTAATCATTAAATCCTTGGCAAAATATAGTATAAGAAATTTATTTAGACTTTCACTAAATTTTAGAGTAACATCTTTAATTTCTTCCTTCTTATAGTGTTCTGAAAATTTGCTTGATACTAGAATTAATTATACTCATGTTTAACATATTTGACACCCTAATGTCCAGGCTCACACCTCAGTTTTATATCTTTATTGAAATATGCTAAGACAGAAAAAGATTCATAAATAATAGAGGAACCACAAAGAATAATACTTACTGTGAAAATAGTTGTCACAAACCTGTAGTGCCAAAGAAGGGAGAAAAGGCTAAGTGCCTAAAAATTCTAAACATATTTAAATATGGATAATATTTTAGCAGAGGTACAACAACTTTAAAATGTGACAATACAGATAATTGGTTGCATGCTTCCTTCTTTATTGTAATCCAAAGATATTTTCTCTGGAAAACATATATTCTCTTGGATTTTTGTTTATTTGTTTGGTTTCAAGTCACCAACCAACATATATTTGGACCTACCATAGAATTACTAGGTTGAAAAATACCTTTGAGATCATCAGCTGCAACCGTACCTGTCTACTATTAAATCATATTCCCAAGCACTTCATCTATTCATATTTTAAGTACCTCCAGTGATGGAGTCTCAATCACCTACCTGGGCTGCCCGTTCCAATGCCTGATAACCCTTTCAGTGAAGAAGTTTCTAATCTGAACCTCCTCTGGCAGTGTTCGAGGCCACTCCCTCTTGTTCTACCACCTATCACTTAGGAGAAGAGATTAACATCCCCATCTCTACAAACTCCTTTCAGGTAGTTGTAGGCTGTGATAAGGTCTCCCCTTAGCCTCCTCTCCTCTAGGCTAAACAACCCCTGTTCCCTCATAAGACTTGTTCTCCAGTCCCTTCCTCAGTTTTGCTGCTCTTCTCTGAACATGCTCCAGGACCTCAATATATTTCTTATGGTGAGAAGTCTATTGTACAATATTTACTGCTGGAGGTTTTATGTAAACTTGACCAGCCTATCTGCCTAATGTCTTTCATGCACTTTTCTCTGGCATTTTCTTCAATGACAATGCCATACAAATCATGAGTCATTCTATGCAACTGGATAACTCTTCCTACTGCATTAAAAAGCACAAAGTCCNCTCTTCTCTGAACATGCTCCAGGACCTCAATATATTTCTTATGGTGAGAAGTCTATTGTACAATATTTACTGCTGGAGGTTTTATGTAAACTTGACCAGCCTATCTGCCTAATGTCTTTCATGCACTTTTCTCTGGCATTTTCTTCAATGACAATGCCATACAAATCATGAGTCATTCTATGCAACTGGATAACTCTTCCTACTGCATTAGAGAGCACAAAGTCCATAAGCACATATTTTTCTCCATTAAAGTTTTTCATCATGATTGATCATTGCTCATGCACTTTTTCTTTTATAATATCCACTTCCCCTGGAAAATATGTCTGGGATATTAGTTGTCTTACAATATAACTGGTTTTATAGAGGACAAATAGCACTACAGCAGTTAATAAACTGTGGCAGTGCCAGTAATGGTTATTAGACATCCACAGAACAGGCACAGATTCCTTCACTCACCCTGTATAACATTTCTTTTAGAAGTTCTCTTATGTACAGCTTTGCTTTCGTAGAAGATAAGTGGCATTATACCCTTAATCATTCAGACTGTTTTTTCATCTAAGAAATTTTCACCTAAAGAAATTACAGAAGAGCAACTAGAAGTATTTCAAGTAGGTTTTTGTTATTTAAAATATGAATTTCCATTAGTAAGTTTCTGTTTCTATTTCATTAACATTCCCATTTAGAGCAAGAATTTATATATAGTAGAAATAAGTCCGGCATATTTTAGTGATTATATTTATTTCCATATAACAATATTACTCAACATACCAATCTAACTCTTTCCTATATGTATGTCAGAATTCAGACAATTTCACATCTGTACTTTAATGAAAAGTAACATCTGATTTTTACATACTAAGCATTTCAAAATGCCAATGTGACCTTTCCCACAATGCAATTTCAGTAAAACAAACCCTTTTCAAAGGGCCTTGATGTTGAATCCTTAGAGGAAAAAAAACCTCCCAACTAAATGATAGTAAAAGGATACTATATTTTCTTTGCAAAGACATTTAGAATGTAGAAATGATGTTAATTTCATCGTAGAGCAAGAAAGCATTCAATTAAACCACTACTAAATAGATAAGATAAAAACCAAGGAATAGCTATTAGATGTTTTTCAGCATTATAAACTCCAGAGGGTTTCTATCAAATTTGATATTGGACTAAAGGTGTACTTCACACTAGGCTTATGTTTTTAATATGTATTTAACCACAGAGACATTAATAATTTCTTCAAGAGATAGAAGGAAATAGAAAATGGAGTTTTATTATGAAAATGAAAAATAGCATTTATTGACCTCTCAGTGCTACACTGAAATTAGTTGAAGTACTGGTTCAGTGTATTGAAACACTTCTTCCATGAATATGTAAATATAAGAAAAAAATATTAATCCTTTTCAGATCAGCTTTTTTAGAATCTTGAATTGTTGTATTGTCCTTACATACAAACCCTTTTTCTCAGTGCCCAACCTGAATCTTTGTCAACTATCTCACCCTCTGTTAAACTTAAGTGGACAAAACATCTTTAAAATTTCTATGTATTTTCCCCCATTTTCTATTTTCTTCCAGCTTTAGATAACATGTGAAATAATTAATTGTATAGATTATTTTGATGTACATTTTTTAAATAGATACATATTCAATTTCTACTGCAATTACTATATTAAAAAAGCACACAACATTAGGAGGTATGTTGTTTTCATGTTATAATCAAATCCTATGTGTCCTGTGAGGCTAAAAGCACAGCTGTTATGCAAAAAAGGGGAAAAGGGGAAACCCATCAATTTCTCAATTTTCAATTTTATCTAAAGATTCTAACATGGAGGAAGTGAGAAAATAATGTATACTCTTGTTTTCTGGAAGTGATAAATTGGAATATTTATAATATGTATTGATTAACATTCTAGGATGAGCTATGAAATTTACATGCTTTTGTCTGATAAACCAATGAAATGTCATCTTCATCTTAAGTGACTGTGGAAGTTGACTGAATGACACCACTAAGATGCTAAAAAAAAGAAAACATCACATTTCTTGCAATTTTAGTTTTGTAGCTCTAAAAATGATCTATATAATAAAATCCTGGTCATTTTTTACGTTAATATTTTTATGACAAACACAATTTTTCAGTATGTTTCCTTGCGAGAAAAAGTTACCTTTCAATTCCTTATTTAGGGATTTGGATTTGCCATTAATATAACTAAAACCTGAGTTTGACACCATGCATCTGTGACTACGACTGAACACAAGAAATTCACAGAAGGGGCTCACTCTTTACCCTTTGTTCTCTGCCTCCTGACAAGCAGACTTGAGAGGGATATGCTTTGGGACACCATTCATCTCCACAAGCTTTCTTAATAATATTCTTCCTGAACTTCACCTTTCCATTCTTACTCTGTTACCTTGACTGGTTCATTAAGATCTGAAGGAGACTAGTGATGCACTAGGTCAAATAAAGAAGAAAAGTGAGATTTTTCATTATGGTCCAACAATAGCCATTGCTAGGCCTGGGACCAGAGCACAATGTCACCTACTGATTTCCTTCTAAAGTCTGTGTAAGTTTAAAGGATGTCACATGTTTCTTATGATTCTCTCTACTTTAGATACCGGGTATTATCTCACTGCATGAGAAAAGCTGTCACAGAAAGTCTTTTAAGTTCCATTGATCAGAAACCTTACTTGTTTTAGGCCTGGCAAAAGACAGATCAGCATTTTTTATGACACCACCCCCCACAGAAATTAATAGATTATACAGGGTTTAACCTTAGAAATCTCCTTTGCTTCTTTGTTGTTTCTGTCAAGGTTTCCCTCTTCTGTAGATTGGAAGGGGATATAAAAAATGCTGTTTAGTTTCAGAAAATTTTCACCGTGAATTTTGTTCAGGAGCAATCCACCCATCATCAAGATTAGTTCAGAGAGCCGGACTGCACTTTCAGACTGCTATATGCCTCTTGCCAAGCATATAAATATCTTTCAAACTCAAACTTATTTAGAATTATGTTCTTTTTGATGGGGTACTGTAGGACTGCCTTTCTTGAAAATTCCATGTCTTGCTATGGTAGCCTCATGTGGAGCATATAATGCTACTTTGGGATTATTTTTTTTCCAAAAAATAATATTTGTTTATTATTATTATTTATTTGGAGAACAATACAAGGAAAATCTTTGAAGACATAAGATATGCAGCCCTGTGACATTTCCTTAGCTGCACAATAAGGAAGACGCCTCATATATGGAGCAGAAAAGATATGAACTCTGCTGCTATTAGAGGCAATAGGTTGACTCTGACAGAAATATGCACAAATGCACCCTTTTGGGTCCTTTTGCCTCTGACACAGAGGCAAAAATGCCAACGTAGTGTCTGGGTACTACTGGGGAAAAATACGATGCATTCTGGAAAGTATTTCTTTTGGAATAAGAAGTGAAGGACAGAGGATTCCTTAAATTTTTTATCATTATCATCTCTATGCATTTTTTTTTTTGCAGTGTAACCCTTTGTTTTCTGAAAAATAGTATCTACACTCTAATGGGATGACTGCCAGAGAGTTGTATTACAGTGCTCTTCAAAACAGAAGAGACACAGTAATTACAATGAAGAAGCCCTAATTACTGCTACTGTGTGTATGTTAGAATAAGACTAATCTCTATCTGCTGCTTTAAGGTAAAATGATATTGTAACATACTTATGATATGTCATTTCTATGATGAATGTACTTCTACTCCAAAAGATACACTGGAGACAGTTAATTGTAAATGTCACCAATTACACATTTTGCAAAGCATGAGGGAAGAACGGAAGGCTGTCTCATGTCTCTGAACTGAATAGGAAACAGCCAGCTTGGTTGTACAGTTCATTCAGTGTGAGGGGTAATGTCTCTTTGGGAATTCAGTGGGACTTGCTGGGGTCCTTCTCCCAAGAACATTTTACAGGTTTATGGTATAATTAGGTGGTTGCAAATTTCACACTTAAAGAAGGTTTCATCACATAGTCAGAATGGTAATGAAAGAATATGCAACATCTGTTTACCCTAAGGTTACTTCAGATTAATCTGACATCTGTCTTTTAAAACAATTGTCAAATTGCCTAAAATTAGAGGAAAAAAAACCAAACAAACCAAACCTTACCCCAGAGTTAACTAAGGAACGAGGGGAAGGCAGATGTCTGAGCCAAATGCCCAGTGTGGGATTGTTTGAAATTTTGCCTTTCTCATCACTCCTTCAGAACCTACAACTTCTTCTAAAACTTTGATATCAAAGTAAATCCTGTGGATGATGACATTAGGGAAAGGTAAATAACCACTTTTTGTATACTAACCTGGCAGTTGTAGGTTGTAGACATGGCCCAGGAGGTAGGTCCTGGTCAACAAATTATTTATACCACTTATGTTCATATCAATGTAAGGTACTCATACTGAGTAGTGTCTTGGGACTTTGACTACTCCCCTTCCAGCTATCTCATAAATTATTTTTGATGAGTTTTCTTTTGGTTTTTTTTTTCTCTGAAGGAGGCACTTTTGGGAATTCAAAGTAGCAAGGCTAAAAGCACTAAACATGGTGAAAAATTTATAAAAGCTGCTATCATTACAGACAAATTACACCAGGTGGGGAGTGGTATTCTGAACTGCTTTGTTAAGAGCTGAGTACACATGTCTCACCTGCTAAAAAGTTTCTCCTTCAGAGTCTTTGTCACAGTATTTCTCAAATTTCAGTTAGCTTTTATTCCCGTATTCTAAGTAACTCTTACTCCTAACAGTTGTAACACCTAGTTTCTACGGAATGCTAGTTCTGCCTCATTTGCATTATTGTCACGGTTGCACATTGTTCTATGATTGCATAAGACATGAATTTCCATGTAAATCATATCACTTATGTTGCTCCAGAAAATGTATACTGTCTTCCTACTAAGCAAAAAGAACTTTCTCCATTGTAGCTAAATAGTTTGTTTCCAGACCAAGTCTAGTACTGTATCAGTCCTATTCAGTGAGTGATTTGTTTGTAGTCAATTACCTATTAGTATGAGCTGTATATGAGATATCAAAGCTGTGGCAAACAGCACAGAAGTTCCAAATTGAGTTGAATGAGCAGAATCATTTCTCAGGTTGGAAAGCACCAGAAAGCTCCTGAGGGGGATATTTTCCATGACAAAAACTGAGAGAAGGGCAGGTAAGTTATGGTTCTGTTTATGGAAAGCCAAGTTAAAGAATGGCTCTCGTCTGAAGGTCTGGAATTGAGACTACAGGTTATGTTAGTCATCCTGGGAATTAGCTAATTTTGAAAGTTAGCTACTAGAATGTAAGTGGTCGCCTTCAGTTCAAGAGAGAGTACGTGTAGCTACCAGGTGCATTTTTTAAAAATCTTTTTTCCTTTCCTAAAACATTTTGAGGCTTAAAAGGTCATTTGACTTTTACCCTTGAGTTTTCCTAAGCAATATTTCAGTTTGTCTGGATGTCACTGGGTATACAATTTCTGAGGCAATGATAAATTATTTAAGGGAGCATGTCTCTGAGATAAATACTTAACAAAAAGGGGGGATTCTCAATGAAAGCACCTGTCCACAGAGTTGGATTTTGATTTTATTTCTTTTATTTCCTAGCATAATTATCTAAAATTATGCTTATTGTTTAAGTGACAGAAAAAACAAAGTTCAGGTTTGTCATTGTTGACCCATTGTAATCATCTAGTGCTAATGCAGCAGGTGAATATATATGTGTATATATACATAATATAATATATATGCTTTTATACATATATAATTCTTTCACATATTTAATATATATATTAACATATATATGATATGTAAAAAATCTATATTAATATATTTTCTTTTATATATATATATATATGTATATAAACTCAAGTGAGTAATTACCTTTCTGGGCAACATCCAACAGAGTCAGAGGAAGGCAATTCTTAGCAAAAAGGCATCCAACTTTAGAGTGAAAGAGGAGTAGGCCAGTCAACCCATCTTACCTATCCATCAAGTAAGGTGGTCATTTTTCCTCTCTCACAAAACAATTTTCAAGTGCAAATTTTATACTTTTTAAAAAGTCTTTGGTGCCTCTTGGCAAGGTGGGACTAAACCAATTTTAATGTGTTGACTGGCTCTCGACAAGGCCTCCTGTGTCATCATCAGCAGGATTTGGCAGTTTATCGCACCCTTGGAGCAGGGAGCTCACTATGTGCTTTCAGGGGTGTTTCTGTGATTAACTGAAGCAACATCAGGCTGTGAGGCCTCTGATTTACTCCAGGTGTCACTCAGATGATTTAAGAGACCAGGACATGATCCATCTGTCTTGCAAGATAAGGTCGTTGATTGTTCAAGTAGAACCACTCCATTGTGAGGTTTAATAATTACCACCCACAAAGCCAGCAAGTCCATTACACCACAGGCACTGCTGTGAATAAGGAATAAAGTAACAACATGATGTGCTTTTGGTGACTCTTTTCCATAATGAGGGGATGAGGTGCTAGTTGTACTTAAAACTCAGAGAGAATATTTACTGCTACACTAATAACTATATTTACAGTGATATCTTTTCAAAGTATCTCAGTTGCAATCCCTGATGGAATGATGTTCCATTGTGTAACAATATATACACTACGTAAGTTCAATATTTCTACCCTTTTCCTTATTCGCATTTGAAATGCTACCATGCAGCCCTTTGCACATATAACCCCAGTGTTACTGTAATTACTTTTCATGTTGTCAGCAAGATGAGCAGGTTGCAGTCAATGCTTTTACTTTCTGTCTTCCTCATACTGGACACTAGTGCTGCTTTCTGAGCCCAGATAGAAAACATCCTTCACTGAATGTAAAGCTGACATGAGAAAATTGCTTTTCTTTTGACTTCATTGATATTTTTCCACCCTCACAAATTGGGAACAAAAGTGTTTCTGAGCTACCCTTTTTTACTTCTTTGATGATATCCCTCACTCAAAGCTTTGGCTAAATGCCAATATATAGCTACGTTTTCCTTAATTTCATTTTTAATCAAGCTACATATATTTCTGTCATCTTCTGACCTATTTTCTGTTGGTAACTGCAGCTGTATCAAAGAAGTCATCTGACCATTTCTCTGTATTGTCATGTAACAATAACGGTTTTTTTTCTTTATTGTGAATGTCAATAGAATATAACAGTTCACATGTCCTTGCTTTTGGAGAAATATTGACTTCATTTTGGTCTTTATGTCATTTACTGGCTATTAGTATTGAAATAAACCACCTAACTAAAGAATTCCCAATGGACTATCTTCAAAAGGATATATAAAAGAATTAAGATGAAAGATTGATACTGAATATGTATGTATTAAAAGCATAAACATGCCTCCTTCTACCTCAAAAAAACGAACTAAAAGAAGCAAACAAAGCTCTAAACAAACCACCATTTCTGATTGTATGGACTGATGTTCTATTAGTAATGCTATTCTCAAAGATCATTAGTAGAATATCTTAGAAGCTTTTTTTTTTACAACAGAGATGACAGCTGAAATGATGATAGTCAGAGTCAGAAGGATCACACACCTACAAGTTAATTGTGTCCTGTCCTGACCTGACATAGTCTAAAACCACAGCAATTCTTCTTCATTGCTCCAACATTACTGCACCAAGGCTCCCAGAACAGCAACTGCATAACTTGTTAATCAGATAGACAGACAAGATGAAAAGTATCTTTGCAATACAAAAGTTTATCATAATCTGCAGGTCCAGTATTTATTTCCCAGCTAAACAAAATTCAACTTAGAATTCTACTTCTGTTCTAGTGTTAAGCATAAGAATTAAAAGTAGCATTCACCTTGAAATTCTACATTAAAATTTCATATCATAAAATAGATGCAAATAGAATGTGTAGAATTTCAGATATATTTGGTTACAAACCTTTCCTTCTCAGGTCCATTCCAGAATTTTGAAATGACTTGTTTTCTTTTTCTACCCTGTCTAGCCTTGTGAACGTGTAAGTCAACAAGTAATTTTAGCAAACAGACAAACAGTCACACTAACTGTGAAATATCTTAGAAATATGTAAAGAAACTCAAAATATATATATATATGTGGGGTTGAATGAGCTACTAATAAATGTGGGATATAGAGATTAGTTCATAGAATCTCAAATTTGACAAGAAAATTTAGATGCTATGAATGAATATTATAATTCTTTTCATGATATATAACAGACAGACTATTTAATTTCTAAGAATATTGTGGTAATATTGCAATCTGTTATGAACTGCTCACTTGTCTTTACATCTTCTAAGTAGACAATAGGAAAGGCTCAGTTTTGTCTTCTTTATTTTTCATTTTAATCAGAGAAACTATTGGTAGAACAAACTCCTAATACATTTGAACAAATGACCTTATCTATAACATTAATATTGTATCGATCCCTGACACACATATGAAAAACATGACTGCTACTATTACTGTTTTTCTTTATTTGTCTTTATTGTTTGATAGTAAAATATTATGGGTGTGAAGACGGATCATGGCTTTAAAGGTCATATGTACATCTAGATTTTATTGAAGTACAGAAATACTTGAAAACTATTTGAATTCTGTGCTCCTTCTTAAAATAATCCATTATATTTTGTGTTAAAATTATTTTTCAGTATTTTTTGTATCTTTGCACATGTTAAAATGACACAAACCACTTAGTGGATATTGAAAGGTGGTTAACTAATACAAATGAAAACAAAAATACCAGCAAAACCTAACAGAAAATAGGTAATATTTCCCTGAGATTTTGCATATGGGATAAGAAATATTTCAATTCAAAATATTTTAATTTATTTAAAGTGTGGATAAAACCGAGGGAATCAATAACGTTGTTATGTATGAATCTACTTTACTACAGTTTTGTACTCTGTCTGGTTTTCCCTTCAAAGAAAATGCATGCCCAGACCCTGCTTAAGTAGTGTAGGTCTCATCTTGACACGAAGAGCAATCATAAGATGTATTTTTATTTTCCCAGATTAAAATGAGGACCACAATTTACATCAGCTAATGAAAGCTTTCTTCTATTTCTCTGATAATTAATTTTAAGCTACACATAGATCCTTTCTGTAGTCATCGAAAAGAGATGTGAATCTTCAGATAATTATCCAGCAGATATCACACAGAGCTGTCCTTTCAATAACTTTGAAATGTATAGTTTAGATTAGACACTTGGGTTTTTGAGGAATGGATTGAATGAGACAAATACTAATCATAAAAAGCTTCATTCAGTAAATCTACTTTTATATTTATTTATACATTTAAGAATTTCACTATATGAGAAACAAAGTTAAAAAAAAAAAGTAAAAAGGACTGAAAGCCAGGACAATGACACCATATTTTTACTTGCATTATTCATAATGTGTTTGGTACAATACTTACCGGCAGCTCCTATTAATATCTGAACCACTTTGGTATCCTGGTGAGGACAGAGAAAAGTGTGAGGCTTGTGGAACAGACTAATGATGAACCTCAAAAGCAAGAATAACTTGTACTCATTCCTCCTAGCTGCCATCCAATTATCTCCATCTTTTTACTGTTATTTTTACAACACGTTTACTGACCCTAGAAGTAGTTTTGCACTAGAGAAAATATGTAAAAATTTTGCTTGATATTTGAAGTATTAAAAATAGCCACATTTTAAAATCATTGAAAGAGTAAAACATGATCCTGTCAATAGCAAAATAAATGGAGGTGTGTTTTTTATGGTTTTACAAATTGAGAATAGGGGGTTTTTTTCTAATAAAGTAAAAATTTTGACAAATGCTTTCCTGCATTTGTAGTGTTGGTGACTTCTGTGCATTACATCTAATGACTAATAGAAATATACTGAACTTTTCCATCTGTAGGTCATGGATAATATCTCTTGGTTTACATCAGGGCATTTGTTTTCACATAGTTTGTATTACTACTGCTTTGGGATAACAACCCTGTGACAAAACATGAATGAAATTGCTTATGAACTAGATAACAACAGACTAAAATCATTAAATGAACTCCATTGTTAAATGGAATCCTGTTAAATTTGCTTTGACTCTATCAGGTCTTAGTATTTACAGCTACTGACCTTCATGCTATTGTTCACTGTGGTTGAATATTGATTTTAGCAATAACTAGCTTCAAAAATTCAAGGAAAATGAATACAATTTGTTATAACATCAAGGTGGGAGACTAAAATAGGAAAAAAGAAAACCTTCATATAATAGTTGTGGGTATGGCTGCATCATAAATCAGGTTGTGGAAAAAGAAGGTCAGTACAGATACAACTATATCATGTTTTATCCAAGGCATGCTAACAACTGCATTGTTTCAGCTCTTTTATGTCCTCTGACCCTTTTAAATCTATTTGGTCATACTGCCCATCCAGCTGTATGAATATTATTGTGGAGCAAACCTCAAAGCACACCCTAACAGAAGCTGGTTCACTGAGAATTCACCTTCCCAACAGGCAAATCAAAATGTCGGAAAGAAATAACAAAGCTTGGATGCAGCAGTCCTTGACAATTTTCCAGAACATTTGCTAGCCCGACTGCAGTCCATGATTGACAGGAGTCCTGCAGCCAAAACCCCTGAAAGATTAGTAACAGAACATGCGCCAGAATCAAACGAATGACATGAATTATTAAAATATGTTGGTGAAGTCCTTACACCATGACAAATTCTAAAACTTGACTAAAAGTTAATTAAAGCATCATCACTTTTTCTGAACATTGAAAAATATGCTTGTTAAAAAAGATGCTAAAAGTAGATGCATCATCAGAAGCATGAGACTTTTTTTTTTTCATGTGGGGTGCAGTTTTAGGCATATGATTTACATCTTCACAAGCTAGTTGCATCTTGTCATCTGATGGTCTAATTATGTTCTGTTTTCTCTTAAGCAGTTATCTTCGTATTACTCTTACTGTAGATATCTTGCCAGTATATATTACTTCATAGGCATTTCTTTTAAATAGAACAAAGCTGAATATGAAGAATTTCTCTCTAGAAAGTTAATTGTACCATACAGAAAGAAGTGGAGGAGGAAAAGGAGGACAAATAAAATGGCAAAGCCTGACCTTTGTTTATGAGAACATTTTCCATTTTGCCTTAAAAATCAGTCAGACAACATTGCTTAACACATATTCTTCCTTGTCAAACATTTCACTGATGTTCCATTCTTTAGACAGCTTAATAAAAGGTATTTCACCCTTAGCGTGTTGCTGAAGTTGTGTGTCATTTTCTTTCCATTTCAGATGACATTTCTAGAAGCAAGAAGCCCAGATATCTTATAAGTAGCATCACTATTAGGATCGTTAAATCTTTTCTTGCTATCCGCCTTACAGAAAAGAGAAAAGGGAAATTGCATACAATGTTTCCTCTTGTGAAGATCATGAGTGATAGCTTAACAGGTGTTAACAGTCAGTGACATTTGAGATATGAAAACTGCAGATTTTCCTCTCCCTTCTGAGGGTAACTCAGAGGGTCCCAAGACATCAATACGTGGGAAGAAATTATTAACCATATTTGTCATTTTTCTTTACATATAAAAAGAAAACTGTACATGTCTAAAGTTTATATGCTATTTTGATAAACTACATATTGCCAGTCACCTTATAAAACTAATTCTTAAGGGTGTTTGAAAGCTCAGAGGAAGATCCTTCCTTAAAGTTATAAAAGAAAGGACCTTTTCACTGCAAAGGGGTTAAGAAATAAATAAGGAAGCAAAAATAAAAGAAAAATCCAAAGCATCGAAAGAGACACAAACCTAATAGATGAAGGATAATGGAGACTACATCTCCAGTCACTAGTGGAGGAGACAGTATGAAACTCCAGGCACAGCTCTGGAGAAGGTCAACCTGGACTTTGTATCTGATAAGAAAGAGGAAACAGGAAGAAGATGAGGATTTGGGATATTCAGGGTGTGGACTTTCTGGGGCTGTGTTGTCAACAGCTGGAGGGAGTGGAATTTCAGTGCTAGACTCTAGAGCTGGAGGGCTCTTGGACTAATCATTGGAGTAAGAATTGTTTGAGTGAGAATGGAGTATATCCTAAATGTCAGCAGCTGGGAGGAACTAGAGTGAGTGAGGTGAGTGAGTGTTGATAGGAGCATCACAGAAACAAACACAGAGATCAATATGATCAGTGAGTGTTCAATTTATTGAGCTTAGCTGTTTCTTTATAAACCATTTCTGGTTACATAACTGGGTGTCCATGAGCANAAGAAGATGAGGATTTGGGATATTCAGGGTGTGGACTTTCTGGGGCTGTGTTGTCAACAGCTGGAGGGAGTGGAATTTCAGTGCTAGACTCTAGAGCTGGAGGGCTCTTGGACTAATCATTGGAGTAAGAATTGTTTGAGTGAGAATGGAGTATATCCTAAATGTCANTTTCAGCTGGTACTCGTTCCCACTGAACTAGCTCTTGTATTCCTTCCAGCTGGCATTTGTTTATCTTTCGGCTCTCTGTTTCAAGGCCTTGTTAGAATTGTTCAGTATCAATCAGTCTCACAGCATCCAGGCCTTGTTCTCTGTAAAATGTTCCCACAAATGAGAGACTCTGCATAGGTTATTAAAAAATATTAAAATACCATGGGAAAAAAAAACCAGTAACACTGACAAAGTCCCTGGATTTTGTAGAAATTACTCTTTAAAACCTTTGAAAACTCAGGGTTTCGAAAAAGAAAAATGCATTCCATCCCACTCCTAATACAAAATCCTCATAGATGTTGACAAGCAGAATCAGAACACAGTAACTTGATTCTTATTTCTGTGGTTTTCATTTGCATTTTTTATCCCAGATTCCATACCAGTCTCTTTTTAACTTTATTGACTTACATAAAAGACTGATCAAAAGATATATATATGAACTGCAGTTTCTGTATTTTCACATGTGAGCAAATTATTTGTATTGTTATCTGCTTGATTTGATTTCCTGAGTGTCATTTTCCATATGCAAAATTTGCTAAACCCTCAGCAGCATTCTTTGAAAAACAAAAGCAAAGAAGTAACAAAAAAGGAGCTAATGATAGGAATGATAGGGCTCTTTAGAGGAAAGGCTCAGTCAAGCTGTCATATTTTCATTGTCTCTATTTGTTTACGTATCAGTAGTGTTCAGAGGTCTCCACCCATATCAAAATCCAGCAGTGCCAAGGATACTGCAGTACAGCTTATTCTCACAAGAACTTAGAATTCAAACAGTCAAAAGACAAGATGAAGAATGGATTCATTCACGAAGATCTGAATCTGAAAATAAAAAAGTAGGTTTTCTTGCCATGAGAGTACATGCATTTTGGATGACATGACCAGCTCTAAATGAGTATGTTGCTCCCACACTTACCCAGGAAATGAGTCCTGGCTCCCAGGCCAAGTAACGCAGCGTGGCCTGGGCCCACAGAGTTTGACAATAACACTGCAGCAAGTGGAATGGGGCATTAATAATACAAGATACCTGTCTCAGCTCCCATGTGGTGGCCTGTGGCTCATACACAAAATAACTATTATTTTGTGCACAAACATGAAATAACTATTATTGTATGCTTTTTTTCCTAATGCAAAGTGTTGTAATAATACCATTATGAATTTGCTGAATCCAAGTTATAGAATGGATTACCTCAATTCCTACCAGTGGGCTACAGTTAGACTCTTGTTACAGCCAAAAGTAACGCATTGTGCGTTGCAAGGAGGAATTTATTGTTAGTCCAAGTAAAGTCTTACTAATCTAATCAAATAATAGTTGTTAGGCCAGTTACCATTATCTTACCATGTTTTATACAGGTAAGGTGATATATCACAGAATCATAGAACGAATCATTGAATGGTTGGAAGGGACCTTAAAGATCATCCTGTTCCAACCGTCCTGCCATAGGCAGGGACACCTTCTACTAGATCAGGTTGCTCAAAGCCTCATCCAATCTTGCCTTGAATACCTCCAGG
Organism: Piaya cayana; assembly: GCA_013389865.1. Taxonomy (NCBI): domain Eukaryota; kingdom Metazoa; phylum Chordata; class Aves; order Cuculiformes; family Coccyzidae; genus Piaya; species Piaya cayana. Next base: position 225,480 of record WAAB01006321.1, on the reverse strand, counting down.
GATGGGACTTCCATGATTTATCTGGGCAACCTGTGCCAGTGTCTCACCACCTTCACATTAAAAAATTTCTGCCTAATATCTAATCTAAATCTTCCAGTTTAAAACCCTAACGCCTCATCCTATCACTGTATTCCCTGATAAAAGACCTCCTTCCCATACTTCCTGTAGGCCCCTTTTAAGTACAGGAAAGCTGCTGTAAGGTCTCTCCAGAGACTTGAATTCTCTATCTTCTCTAGGTTAAACAAGCCCAACTCTCTCATCCTGTCCTTGTGTGGGAAGTGCTCCAGGCTTCTGATCATTTTCATGGCCCTCCTCTAGACTTGCTCTGACAGATCTACATCTTTCCTGTGCTGAGGATTACAGGCCTGGGCACAGTACTCCAGGGCAGGTCTCACAAGAGTGGAGTAGAGGGACAGAATCACCTTCCTTGACCTGCTGGTCAGCCCTGGGCACAGTTGGCTTTCTGGGCTGCAGGAACAAACTACTGGATCATGTTAAGCTTCTCATCCACCATCCCTTCAAAGTCCTTGTCTTATGGACTACTTTCAACCCATTCCCTGCCCAGCCTGTAACTGTGCTTGGGATTGCCCTGACCCAGGTGCAGGACCTTGCACTTGGCCTTGTTGAACTTCATGAGGTTAACACAGACCCACTTCTCAAGCCTGTCACAGTCTCTCTGGTGTCTTCAGCAAACTTGCTGAAGGTGCACTCAAATCCACTGTCCATGTCTCTGACAAAGACATTAAGCAACACCAACCCTAATACCAACCCCTGAGGAACACCACTTGTCACTGGTCTCCATTTGCACATTGAGCCATTGACCATAGCTATTTGAGTGCTACCATCCATTCAATTCTTTATCCGCCAAGTGGTTGATCAGTCAAATCCATGTGTCTGTAATTTAGAGGCAAGGATGTCTGCAGGACAGTGTTGAATGCTTTGCACATATCCATGTACATGATGTCACTTACTTTTCCTTGTCCCTCAATGTTGTAGACNAATAATAGTTGTTAGGCCAGTTACCATTATCTTACCATGTTTTATACAGGCAAGGTGATATATCATAGAATCATAGAATGAATCATTGAATGGTTGGAAGGGACCTTAAAGATCATCCTGTTCCAACCGTCCTGCCATAGGCAGGGACGCCTTCTACTAGATCAGGTTGCTCAAAGCCTCATCCAATCTTGCCTTGAACACCTCCAGGGATGGGCCTTCCATGATTTCTCTGGGCAACCTGTGCCAGCGTCTCACCACCTTCACATTAAAAAATTTCTGCCTAATATCTCATCTAAATCTTCCAGTTTAAAATCCTAATGCCTCATCCTATCACTGCACTCCCTGATAAAAGACCTCCTTCCCATACTTCTTGTAGGCCCCTTTTAAGTACAGGACCACAGCTATTTGAGTGCTACCAGCCAGTCAATTCTTTATCCACCAAGTGGTTGATCTGTCAAATCCATGTGTCTGCAATTTAGAGGAAAGGATGTCTGCAGGACTGTGTTGAATGCTTTGAACATGTCCAGGTACATGATGTCACTTACTTTTCCCTTGTCCCTCCATTGTAGGAGGCCACCAAATCTGTCAAGCACAATTTACTCTTAGTGAAGCCATATTGACTTTCATCTCCTTATTTTCCATGCACCTCAGCAGAGTTTCCAGGAAGATCTTCTCCTTGAACTTTCTGGGCTTAGAGGAGAGACTGACCAGACTGTATTTACCATGGGTATTCTTTTTCCTTTTTGTCTGCTCAGGATTTCTAGAATCTGTGATTAAGGTCACCCTTCCACTGACTTTCTGGCATTTGAGGTCAATGGTTTCAGTGTGGGAGGGAGGGCTATGGAAAACTTTTAGCATCCAGGTCATACACAGGGATGAGGATAATCTTGTGCTGATAGTTTCTTTCTCTCCATTCAAGGATCTGCCTTGCAGCATTTTTGCTGACATGCCTTACATTTTATTTATTGGCTTGCAAGTACACAGTACATCCAAATTTATATCCACAGCTACTATATATCTGTTTTACACATGCTTTATGATTGTTCTTTGGTCTCTGTTCCCTCCAAAACTGGCTTTACTCAGCTCCTGAGGTTGCACTCTTTTTGTGACTGGTTAATTGGAAATTGGTGAGTAGTTCACAACCCAAGAGCCACCTGATTTCAGTGAAATTGCATAGGGTTATTTTTGATCCCATTTTTACATCACACATTGACTCAGTGCAACTTTTCTCCCCTAATACACTACTTTTAAAAAGCTTATCAGAGAATGTACAAGTGTGCAGAGTAGCATTTATATGACTTAAACCATTTCCTCTTCAGTAGCTTTGACTTTTGAGTGAAGTCCATCTCAAACTTAAAAGTGTTCAATAGCAATCTGCAGCTGTCTGAAAGCTACATTAACTCATTGGAGCAACCTATTTTGGCAGATGTGCTCATCCAGAAAATAGATAACATAAAATTCAATGACTTTTTTTTCCCACAGCATCAGACAAATTTAAACCACTTATAACATCAATTTACAGAGAAGTGACAGACTTATAAATTACTTTAGCTTTATAGGTAACATGAAACAAACATATGGCAGAAGGTATTTGAAGAGACATTTATGAGTCCTGTAAAAATCCTATAGTAAAGTTCTAAACAGTTTATTCCAGGGTACTTTGTCATTACTGATAGTTGTCACTAACTCTTGGGTCAACTTTCACACACTGTTCACAAGTACCAATGGATTTATCAGATTTCTGGACTGATTTTTGCAGTCTTAAATTTTGTTTAGCTGATACTTTTTTTTTAATCATTAGTTTTAAAATTTTTTTTTAATCATTAGTTTTAAAAACTGAGTTAAGACAAGTCTCTAATTAGCTGCAGTAAAACTACTAAAAGTCATGTTCTTAAAAACCTATGGAATTACTGTGTAAAAATATACACATTTTATAGGCTACTTGCTACAGAATTAGACAAAATTACAATTAGTGTATATCCAGAACAGTAAATATGTTGCTGAAAATAAATATGAGCAAAAGAACCCATTGATCTCTCCTTTTCTTTTTTATTTCATATCTTTTGTTCTAACCAGGCATTTTAGCCTGTTGATCTATTTGTCAAGCACTGCATGGGTCCTTGCTTTGCAGGGCTGCTGATTACCTTTCATCATGGTAATACCTTCACTATTTAATCTTCAGGAATGAAACTCAGTTTTTCAGAGCTGTCACATAAGCTTCTCGCTTCAGGAAAATATAATAAATTACAGTCCTAATAGCAAGTGTGAGAAAACAAACCAAACTTAGGAGGTCTTAAGTGTCTGCTCGAATTATAGGCAAAGTGTTGCATACTTCCTTAGGATTGCATTGGCCTTCATTCTTTCTCATGAAGTGACAGACTAGGTAGGATTTTTTACAGTGATGTCTGCTAAAGGATATGTATTTTGATTTTCTGGTATACTCTTGCCTAAATGTAACTACTATTGTTAATACATTATTAAGCATGAATACCTAAAATGATTTTTTTATAATTTATAAAAAGTACTTTATATAAATCAAGATAAGTTCTGGTGGGTTTCAATAAGTTTTTTTTTTTAGCGAAGCCCATGACTGCTATAGAGGTATAAAATATACTTCTTTTTAAATGCTTTGATTTAACAATGACATATGTTGAAAATATATTATGTAGCTAGATACCTTAGCATATTCTTCATAGACTTAAATATGCATTTAATTTATAAAATCTTGTCCATCTCTGGAAGGGTTTGTCTGTCCTTGTCCTGCTTTTTGGGTTGATACAAGAGTCTGTGAGGTTGTACAGTAACTTAACTGAAGCATCTGGCTTCTTTGGAGTTAGTTCATTGGTAGTTTATAGCCATTCTACTTAATTTATTTCAGAATTAGATAATAAAACTTTCCATTATATACTTTGTTTATGAAATATGTTACTCTGAATCTCTTCTTATGTCCTCCTGTTTTGAATCATGAGTCCTGTTGAAAGTTGATGGGAAGAAGATTTTTTCCATTCTACAAATTCAAAAGTAAAACCATATACCACAATAACCACCACTGCTCAAACAGAAACTTATAAAGATTAGTGAAATCTTTCAATTATTCTTTCCATTTTAACCTGATGTAAGTCACAATCTCTATATCAGCGTGAACTCTATTGTATTTTATGCTGCGATAGCAATTGTTTCCAAGGAACTTCGCAGAAATACAGTTTAACAATATTGCACAGAGCAGAATATAGACAGAAAAAGCTTATGTCATGATAGGATAATTACATCAGTAACAATATGAGAGCAATTGTCTGTCTTCTTGATAATCTCTCTATGCTGCAAGCAGATGTCAAGGGAAGACAGAGTGTGGAGTCAGGGTGTATGACACTTCCCCTAATGCTCTTCCAGGCCCCACTATACTTGCCATAAGATTCCCGAGGCAGTTATATTTTATATAATGCTTGTTTCATTCTTTAAAGAAGCAAAGACTTCTTGAATGTCACAGAATCAGTTGAAGGTTTTGGCCAGATTACCACCATTGCTGTTGTGTGAATGGAAAGAGAATAGTTGATTCCACTTCTCAGCATTTGAAATTCTCTACCTATGATTTCTCATTTCCTATAGAACTTTAAACTGAAAATTGCCTCCAAGCAAGGTATTTTCTATAAATATGTTCTGCCTGAGTCTTAACTGATAAAAACCTTAAATATTTAATGAATATAAAGCCCACAATATTTGGACTGTATTTTATGAATAGGAGAGATGAAGACAGGGTGATACAGTAAAAATTCGCCTCTCTATTCAACAGTTTCTCTCTGCAAATGCTAGGTAGTATCTTATAGTAACTGCAGTAGAGTACATGAGAAAATCAGTTTAGGTTCAGTTGAAATACTTTATTAGTTTACCTGCATCCCTTTTGCCTACCTTTGATGAATCCTCTCCTAATTGTTTTTGTCCCTTCCTTCTCAAAAGCTTTGTCAAACTCTTGGACTCTATAAAAACTTCATTCTTACTGAATGCTAAGTTGTCAACCTTTATTTTAATTTAGCTTGTTTTTTTTTTAAATTTCATTTATGCTTCCAGAGTCCCTCACAAATGCCTTTTGCTTTACCAAATTCAGGATATATATCAAGGAGGTGGTAGTATTCTGGAAGTAGGTAGGGATTTGAAATATAAAAGTGTCTGTAATTGTACTGGCTTAAAATAAAAAAAAACAAATAAAGCACCTGAATTCTGTGACTCAGAACTCCAGGACAGCCTGACAGGGTCATGGTAACATATGTCCACGTCACATGAGCAAGCTGAGGATCTAGCTGGGTTAGGGAAATCAATGTTGAACAGCTATCTGCTGTTCACCCTGATGCCTCAAAATTACTATATTAGAGGTTAAGGTCTCTTCTGATATTATTTATGCAATTCTCTAAGCCTAACCACTTCTCAGTCTGACATGACCTACCCAAGTCAGTTATGAATTTCTCAGAAACTGTACAGAAAATGCCAGCTATACGTCGTCTTTATGATGGTAACACTCTTAAGGGTATTACCAGCTTATCTATTCTCTGAAGTCCTTTTGCAAAAAGAGACTTGAACAGAGAATAAAGGCTGCACTTTCCTTAGCAGAACATGTGAAGCAGGATAAGATTTATAAGGCATCCCTAAATAAAACTTCTTCACCTTTTGGAATAAAACACAGAGATATGAAAGGAAAGATGAATAATTTAAAGCAGAGACATCTTAAAGATGGAATGACTTGCCTTAAAAGCCTCTTTGGGTTATTACAGCAGAAAGTCTCATCAATCATCAAAAAAAGAAGAGTGAGGCTGTAAAAGTAAGTACCCAAAAGTAGGAAAGAGAAGAAACACTTCTCAGTGGGGACATGTTTTTCTTTTTTTTTTTTTTTTAAACAATGTGCAAGAAAATCCTGACAGGAACTGTTATGGTTTTACCTCTGCAGAGCAGCTTTTGCCCCATCCCTTCTCTCTACTTTGATCAACAGGATTTACCCTAGTTCATTTGAAGAGTGAAGCATAGTAAAAGTTGTTGTAATAGTTTGATAACCAAAGCTATGAAAAAAGACCACTACTTATTTAGTTTCTGTATTTTAAATAATTTTACAGAAAAATAATCCTTTTTAGCAGTTGTTTAAATATGGTTTCCAGTTAAGTGACACAGAAGAAAAGAGACTTTTTTGAAAGATAACAGAAGAAGCATTATTTACTTTACTGAATCAGAAGTATTGATAGTATAAATACTGTCTACTTTAGGTCTTTATTGTAGGCATAAAATTGGCCATTGCAAATAGCTGGGCACTGTTTACAGAAAATTAATGTCTTTATTGTAGTACCATAAAAAAACCTATTTGTAATATTTGTTTATTTATCATCTTTAAAATGTTCCCTCTCTGGAAAAGTCGGTCCTCAATAACGGTGCAAATAGTAAAATAGAAGACTCTGCCAAAAAACATAAAAGCAAGAGGATACACTTTTTTCTATTGAATATAATAAGACTGTGGAGTTCATTGTCAAGGATGGTGTTGGGAGACATGAAATGAAAAACATTAAAAAGGATATTAAAATCTTATGATGATGCTGAGAATTTCCAGAGTTGTAACACATAATATTGTACCAATATAAGATCTCAAATTAAACCTAAGTTAGATTAGGACAAAAATTCATGGGGGCATATTTTGCTATATGATCTGGTTTTAGCTGAGGTAGAGTTAATTTATCTCATAGTAGCCTGTACAAGGCTAAGTTTCGGATTTCTGCTAAAAACAGTGTTGGTAGTACAGGGATGTTTTAGGTACAGTAGAGCAGTACTTACACAAAGTCAAGGACTTTTCTGCTTATTGTAGTTGGAGTTAAAGTAAGATCAGTTTCTGACTCTTAACTCAGTTGCTCTAAGTAACTTCATTCTCTGAAAACTAACTGCATGTTTTTGAGACAGTGTTCTCCCAAAATGATAAAGTAGGGCATCGGTATGTAAAAAGGCCAGTTCTTATATTTATCCCTATAGTAATGAAAGCCATTCTAGAGCTGGGAGAAAAATGCCTGCACCTACAGGGAGGGGTGGACAGGACAGGTGACCCTAAACTGACTAATATCAGACTATTCCATCCCATATACCTCATTCTCAGTATAAAATTGAGAGATCACAAGGGTCTCGCTCTCTCCTGCCATGGATGATGTCCAGTGATGACCTCCTCCATATTATTGCTCCGGATCCTGCATCCCTGTGTTCCTGAATCCAGTTCCTGAGTCCAGCTCCTTCCTAGCATGGACCCATTTCCTCGTGTCTGCTCTGAAGTATTTGTGGTGACATACAGTCAGCAAGGTGCCATCTCATATATTTGTGTATTTTTATTGCTTACTTGTTGTTGTTATTATTTCTTCATTACAGCTGTAGTTTTAGTTTCCAACCTGCAAGTCTCTTTCCTCTCATTTCCTTTTCCTCTTCCCCGGAGGCAGGGTGGAGTAGGGATTTTGTAAGATCAATTGCATGGTTTTAGGGTTTTAGCTGCTGAAATTTAGCTGGGCTGGGACTAAAATGATGATGCTGTCCTCACACTGCCTGGAGGTGTGTAGAATGGGGATGCATAAAAAACTGGGAGGGAAAACAGCTGGGACCCAAACTGACCAAAGGGATATTCTATATGATATGACTTTATGCTCAGCTATATAAAACTAAGGGAATGATAAAACTAAGGGAAAGGTTAGGGGGCAGGAGAGGTGTCAGCCTGCTGCTCAGAGGCTGCCTGGGAATTAGTAATCTGGTGGTGGGCAATTGTTTTTATTTGCATAATATGTCTTTCTTGGGTTTTATCTCTCTTTCTTTGTTATATTTCTTTTCATTATTATTATTATTACTGTTATTACTACTATCATTACCATCATAATATTTCACATATTATAGTGTTATTTTCTCAGCCCATGAATTCTCTCACTTTTACCTGTCCAATTCTCTTCCTTCCATCCCTCTGTGCAGGGGAGTACGTGAGTGGCTGTGTGGTGCTTAGTTGCTGACTGAAATTAAACCATGACAACATGGTGCTCTACTGGTTTTCTGAACATTCTCTACTGTCCTTCAAAGGAGTAAAGATGTTGAATCAAAATGAGAATGGATAATGCAGCAGAAAAACATTTATTTAAGATGGTTTAAATTTGAAATTAATAAACTAAGTTGGTGAAGATTACTGCACAATGATATACAACTTTAGGTGTTGCTAGTCAGCTGGAGTGAAATCCCACCAGATCTCATCTCATGTAGGTGTTCCCAAAGACCTTACCAGCTATAGGAACTTATGCTGACAAACAGATTCATTTCACTGAGCTCTGTACAAAACAAACAACAACAAAAAAGGCTTTTCTTCCTTTCATGGTTCCAGAGAGATAAATGAAAACGTAAAATTTCCTGGCATGTGTTCTATTGGAGAAAGAAAACTTGAAATGGGCTCACAACTCTCTTGTATGTGAGAAGTATTGCTAGATCACTCCTCCAATTCAATTCCATAAAAAATATTCATATTTAATACAGTTTTGTTCATGAAGTCTGTTAACATTATGAGACAAGAATAGACACACATGCAGCCAGGTCTCACAGTCACTAATGTTTA
>WAAB01006321.1:163308-216509 GCA_013389865.1 Piaya cayana | reverse complement strand
TCATTCTCTGAAAACTAACTGCATGTTTTTGAGACAGTGTTCTCCCAAAATGATAAAGTAGGGCATCGGTATGTAAAAAGGCCAGTGCTTATATTTATCCCTATAGTAATGAAAGCCATTCTAGAGCTGGGAGAAAAAAGCCTGCACCTACAGGGAGGGGTGGACAGGACAGGTGACCCTAAACTGACTAATATCAGACTATTCCATCCCATATACCTCATTCTCAGTATAAAATTGAGAGATCACAAGGGTCTCGCTCTCTCCTGCCATGGATGATGTCCAGTGATGACCTCCTCTGTATTATTGCTCCCGATCCCACATCCCTGTGTTCCTGAATCCAGTTCCTGAGTCCAGCTCCTTCCTAGCATGGACCCATTTCCTCGTGTCTGCTCTGAAGTATTTGTGGTGACATACAGTCAGCAAGGTGCCGTCTCATATATTTGTATATTTTTATTGCTTACTTGCTGTTGTTGTTATTATTTCTTCATTACAGCTGTAGTTCAAGTTTCCAACCTGCAAGTCTCTTTCCTCCCATTTCCTTTTCCTCTTCCCCTGGGGGCAGGGTAGAGTAGGGATTTTGGAAGCTCAATTGCATGGTTTTAGGGTTTTAGCTGCTGAAATTTAGCTGGGCTGGGACTAAAATGGTGACACTGTTCCTCACACTGCCTAGAGGTGTGTAGAATGGGGATGCATAAAAAACTGGGAGGGAAAACAGCCGGGACAGCTGACCCAAACTGACCAAAGGGATATTCTGTATGATATGACATTACACGCAGCTATATAAAACTAAGGGAATAATAAAACTAAGGGAAAGGTTGGGGGGCAGGAGACGTGTCAGCCTGCTACTCAGAGACTGCCTGGGAATTAGTCACTTGGTGGTGGGCAATTGTTTTCATTTGCATAATATGTCTTTCTTGGGTTTTATCTCTCTTTCTTTGTTATATTTCTTTTCATTACTGTTATTATTACTGTTATTACTACTGTCATTACCATCATAATATTTCACATATTATAGTGTTATTTTCTCAGCCCATGAATTCTCTCACTTTTACCTGTCCAATTCTCTTCCTTCCATCCCTCTGTGCAGGGGAGTACGTGAGTGGCTGTGTGGTGCTTAGTTGCTGACTGAAATTAAACCATGACAACATGGTGCTCTACTGGTTTTCTGAACATTCTCTACTGTCCTTCAAAGGAGTAAAGATGTTGAATCAAAATGAGAATGGATAATGCAGCAGAAAAACATTTATTTAAGATGGTTTAAATTTGAAATTAATAAACTAAGTTGGTGAAGATTACTGCACAATGATATACAACTTTAGGTGTTGCTAGTCAGCTGGAGTGAAATCCCACCAGATCTCATCTCATGTAGGTGTTCCCAAAGACCTTACCAGCTATAGGAACTTATGCTGACAAACAGATTCATTTCACTGAGCTCTGTACAAAACAAACAACAACAAAAAAGGCTTTTCTTCCTTTCATGGTTCCAGAGAGATAAATGAAAACGTAAAATTTCCTGGCATGTGTTCTATTGGAGAAAGAAAACTTGAAATGGGCTCACAACTCTCTTGTATGTGAGAAGTATTGCTAGATCACTCCTCCAATTCAATTCCATAAAAAATATTCATATTTAATACAGTTTTGTTCATGAAGTCTGTTAACATTATGAGACAAGAATAGACACACATGCAGCCAGGTCTCACAGTCACTAATGTTTAATTAGCTGTTTATTAGATAATACATTTTTTATGGGATGTTCCCAGTATTTAGATTTGACAAGCTATTATACTAATGCTTTATAGATTATTTCAGCCATTAACTTGTTTTAGAACTAAATTTAGGATCTATCACTAATGGGTTTATATGACAAAGGGGGAAAGATATGCATCTTTTAAGACTATTAAGCTAGAATGGAAGATTTCTCATTGCTTGCAGTACACTTTGGATCAGAAACCAAATTTAAGTTGGTTTCTATTAACATGTGATAAAACAGGAAATCAAATGTATCACGTTTGACATTTTTGACGTTTCTTAAAAATTTTATAAGAAAATTTATTATACTTGCTATGGAGTGTATTGCTTTATTGATGGGATTAATACCAGTTTTCAGAAAAAGAAAGACACAGGGATTTAGGCAATATTTCTGCATGTGTTAGTTTTAAGGAATTAGAGGCCAGATGTTATAACTTAGTTTCCTGCTCTCCTCAGTATATTGCAGTACATCTTGTTATGTGTTACTATGAATTGTGTTAATCATAGAATCATAGAATCACCAGGTTGGAAGAGACCCACCGGATCATCGAGTCCAACCATTCCTATCAAACACTAAACCATGTCCCTCAGTGCCTCGTCTACCTGTGCCTTAAACACCTCCAGGGAAGGTGACTCAACCACCTCCCTGGGCAGCCTGTTCCAATGCCCAATGACCCTTTGTATGAAAAACTTCCTCCTAATGTCTAGCCTAAATCTCCCATGGTGGAGCTTGAGGCCATTCGCTCTTGTCCTGTCCCCTGTCACTTGGGAGAAGATGCCAGCTCCCTCCTCTCCACAACCGCCTTTCAGGTAGTTGTAGAGAGCAATGAGGTCTCCTCTGTCTGTGTAGTCCAAAAGTTGAGCAGGATGAAACCAGATCTGTTTCCATTCATGGAAAATAAGAGTGTTTCAGACTACTACTTCTGAGCTGGTTGAGGCCAACTGTATGAGATTTAACAGGGCCAAGTGTGGCGTCCTACATTTGGGACACGACAACCCCATACAACACTACACACTTGAGAAAGAGTGGCTGGAACGCTACTCAACGGAAAATGACATGGGAATATTATTTGATAGTCAGCTGAATATGAACCAGCAGTGTGCTTAGGTGGCCAAGAAGGCCAACACTGTATCAGAAAGAGTGTGGCCAGCAGGAGTAGAGAAGTGGTCATCCTCCATTAGTCACCGCTGGTGAGCCTACACCACAAATACTGTATTCAGTTTTAGGCCCTTCACTATAAGGAAAACATTGAGCAGCTGGAGCATGTGAAAAAAAGGACAGTGCAGCTGGTGAAGGTTCTGGAGCACAAGTCTTATGAGCAGTGGCTGAGGGAACTGCAGTTGTTAAGTTTGGAGAAAAGAAGGCTCATGTGAGATGTTATTGCTCTTTAAAACTACCAGAAAGGACGTATAATGAGGTAGATGTTGGTCTCCTCTTCCAAGTAAAATGTGATAGGACAAGAACAAATGGTCTCAAGTTGCACCAGGGGGGGTTTAAACTTAGGAAGATTAGGAAATATTGCTTCACAGGAAGGGTTATCAAGAAATGGAGTAGGGTGCCCAGGGAAGTGATTAAGCCACCATAGCTACAGGTGTTCAGAAAACATGTAAACATGGTGCTTAGGGACGCATTTTAGCAGTGGACTTGGCAGTGTTAGGTTTACAGTTGGACTTGATAATATTAAGGATCTTTTCCGACCTTAAGGATTCTGTGATTCTGTAGAAGAACAAAGACATCTAATTTCAATGACATATTAAAGAATGTCTGTGGTTTTCTAGCCCATGAGTGAAGAAGCTACATCCTAGTTAAAGACTGAATGAAACTTTAAATATCTTTTCAGCATGTTCTTGAAATAAATTTGGTTTCTGGGGACTGTTACCCACTCTTTTTCCTAGATCAGTGTCTCCTAAGCTAAAGGAAAGTCACAGTAACTCAATTAGCTATTAACAAGACTAGTATTGTAAGTGACTGCATTTTGTAGTGAAGTAGTTATGGTAATGTTAAGCATCATAAACAAAAGAACGCACTAATATTGTCCTTGGTAATGGGAAAAAAAGGCAAAACATGGAATTCATTATTTTTCTCTTGGGGCAAGAAATGTTAATATATCTGTCAATCATTTTAAAACTATGACCACTGTACAGTCTCCCTAGGCAAATTTTAATTTATATGCAATTATCTTACAGATGTACTTTTCATATCTTGCATAAATAAGTTGCTAAAGTCTTCCAAGATTTTTAGCAAATTGCAGAAAGTATCTTTGATTAATAATTCTGTTATAATTTAATGGTTCTGCTTGTCATCAGGTCATAGCTTTTACTCTATTCCCTCAGGGAACAAATGCTGTAGAAATTCTATGCAAATTACTTTAAATTAAAACAAATTAACATTGAATTATACAAACTGACCTTTACCCATTAGTTGTAATGCAAGAGTGCTAGCTGTAAGTCAGTAAATACTACATGATATATTTTTTAATTCAAGCTTTATTCACATCAGTATGAAGCAAATTTTAATTCAGCAAAATATCCTGAGCAGGTTTCCTTGTGTGAGTAGTATGTGTGGAAAGGAGACATGAAAGTCAAGCAGTGGAAGAGAAGATGTACTAGAAAACGTGGAAGGGATACAGGGCAGAACAAAACTGATGCGTACAAGTTTGCAAATGCACATATGATCTTCAGGGGACACACATAAACATCCAAGGCTTCTATTCACAAACAATCAGTGATTTTGTTAAAATAGTGGTACTTTGGATTAGCTAACTACTGCTACTGTCAGGCACTTTGTGCGTACCCTGTAAAAGATGACACACCCTAAAAATCACAGGTTTTTCTGAATTTGAAATACGCCCCTAGAAGCTGTGGGTCCTAGATGTGACAGAGAGAAAATATGAGCAAGTGCTTTACTAGTTAACTGTCATCCAGTGAATTGTGTCTCAGGTTTATGATAACAGTTATCAGTGGTACATGAGGAATACAGGAAAATTTTAGATATTGGATAGAGGCCTTTTTGACAAAACCCATGTCATTTAAAGATGGTAAGCATGTTTATAACAAAAATGGAGAAGTGAAAGGCACATAGACATTTAAATAATAAAAGGTAAGTGATGTTCACTATAGCTTATATATGTTTTATATCAATAGCATTATGACATTTCTGGTGTGTGAGTTTTGAGTCCAGACTACTATAGGTGGCATGAGCTGGAGTCTGACCAAAAAGAAGGGCTGAAGCTCAGTAGTTCTGGATTGAATTTTTTTGCGCAGCAAAACAAATGGGACCATCTTTACATGTCCTGTCTTCCTGTGCAAAGAGGACAAAGGCATCTCTTTTTCTGTCTAGATGACTTAGAAAAGTACTAGCTCTATGGACCATTAGCTTTTGACGTTCTGTGCTTGCACAGTGCTCTGCAAGTCAGAGATCTGATTATGAAGAAGGTACATAGGTGCTGTGATAAATAACAAAGAAAGAGTAATAGCAGGAAGAATGATGATAATGTAGTATCAAAAAACCACTTTCTTCTAGGATTTAGGAGAGTGTAACTTTGTACCTGTCAGTGTAGAAGACTGCTTTTCATAACAAATAACTCTGTTGTAATGAAAATTTGCCCTTGTGCCAAGTAAATTTTCTTCTGTGCTAGTCGATGTACTGTTTTAATCTATGAGGCTGGCAATTCTAAGTAAATTTATAATGTTCTGAGAGAACTGATTTGTTATTGAAACACACTTTCTACTTCCTTTTCTATGATTTTAGGATTACAAGGTGTCCCCAGAAATGTGGTGGGGAATAGTTATTAAAAAAATAAGACAAGAGATTTATTTCCTTTTCTTCTAGACTCTGCATTTCTTCTGATGATATAGTCAGAATAAATTGTTCTCTTAGTCTAAATGTCCATACCATTGACATTTCACTGGTTTTTTTCTATGGAGACCTCTATGCAATTTTTAATTTTCACCTGATGATGACTTTCAAGTTTTTCACCTGACACTGCCTTTTTCACATTTGATTCATCCTAATAACATCTAAAAATTTCTTAAGCAAATAAGATGTCTCATTCATTGCAATTTACAGATTTTTACAGAACACAATGTTATGCTCTTGCCTAAAAATTAGTGCAGATTAATCTGGTCTAACTCTCACTTTTTGTATAATTCTAAGAATAGATTTTCAGAGTCACTGAGAAAATCTTCCTTTTATTTCCTCTAGAGTACTTGGCATGTCAGACTCAGGATCCAAAGAAATCCATTAATTTGATTAGACAAAAAAAAAAAAGTCGATCCCATCTTTTCTATACTTTTTGCATTAGTATATTTCCATTTGTGTTCTTTTAATTGAAGAGAGTGAATAGGTGTTTTAATATCAGAAGCTTTAGAAACATCTTGTGTATGTCCAGACCACAACTGTGGCTATGTAGCCTTTTCAGCTATGATTCTTTGGACAAAGAAGTACACAATATATTCTTTTTGCACATTCATTCACATAAGCATACACATGACATCTACACAGTGTATGTAAAAAGGGTAACTTTTAAAAACCTTGGCTTGGAAAATATGTCTGAAAAGCAGGTGTTCATTTTATATTTTATTTCATGATAAAATTGAGAACTGATCTCTTAAATGCTTCAAGTACTTGGGCCTGTTTTGTCTGTTACTGAGTTTGTGCTGAGAATAATTGGGATGATCTGATTGTTACATATTCTTAGTCCTTCTAGGAGTCATTTAGCAGATGGCATTTGTAGTGGAAGAAACAGGTCCAGGAATTTCCTGATTGACACGGCAGCTGTAACCTCTCCCATATTATTGGTCACTTACTCACAAATAGATTTCAGCTGCTTTGATGAAGGAACAGAGGTATGTAGGTCTATCATAGTTCTGTCTTTGCCTTATTTAATTTTACAAAGTTTCAGTACTAAATAATTGTGATTTTGCTTGTAGTATATTTTAAGTACTTCTAGTAAGTGGAAAACACAATTTCATGGTTCCTGAGACTCCATGAAAACAAAACAGAATAGTTTCCTCCAAACACCTCAATATTTTCATGTTAGGGAGATCAAGTCACCACCTGATTTTAAATCAGCCTAAGACACTGCAGCGAGATATTTCCCAAGCTGATTTAGCAAACTATGAAAAATAATGCCTTTTGCTCCTCCGATTGTCCACAAGACAATTTCATAAGATGGACTGCATTAACTTGTGCGTCAAATTTTTCTTTCTTATAACTCTAACCTCAATGCTATTTCTTCTAGATTACATAATATCAAACAAGTCTCATACAAATAAAAATCCATCAGTAGCAATTATTCTTTGCTAGTGACTTCAAAATGATCTAAAGTAATGCTAGACGACAGCAAGAAAATTCTGAGAGTAAAATAAAACAATTGATGTATACAGCTCATGTTCAAGGTCTTGAAACTAGAGAATGTAATTTTACACCACTCCTTATTCTCTTTCCTTGCTGAGAAAGAAATTATTCTTCCCATAAAGTCATGATCTGCATCTACAGCATTTCTTAAGTTATAGCTATATCTCCAAACAATACAGTCTACACTTGAGTTAAATTCATTATCACTAAACTAAATACCTTTGCTTTCTTTACTCCTTATTTTCCAACTGACATGCCCATATATTCCCTTAAAATATATTTATTGTTATTGTAGAAGACTAAATACAGTCTGAACAAATCATTGAATATCTTTCCCAGTTTTTCAAATAACCTGTCAGACCAAGGTTTAATTAATTTCATGTGATTCATAACAGTGTTTTTCCACTTGAATTCCTAAGCTAGCAAGACATGTCTCTCAAATACCAGCAGTGTGTATTAGGATGTTTGGAGGAATGGTAGGTCCCCTTTGGTTGGATTTTGGGAGATACAGGAGCTACCTGTGTGGTATGTGGGGACTGATGGACCAGTTGAGTTGAAATGGATTCCTGATCTATGGGCAGGAGTTGGGGAAGGCTTAGTTATAAGGGAGGCTGGACTTAGTTATAAGGCTGCTTAGTTATAAGGCAAAGTTATAAGGGAGGCTGGACTATAAAGGCCTAAATAAGAGGTCTGATTTATTCGACTATCATTGTCTTACAGTGGCTAGAACACACCTAAAAAATGGTGGAATTAGTGTCATTCTCCTTTCTGGCAGCAGGATTTTTAGACTCATTTCCTGAGACCATCAGACTGCATTGTGTTTTCAAGTGAAGACACTCTGTTATTGATGTGATGCTATTCTTAGTACCAGCCACCATGGATGACCTCTTCTGCCAAAAGTTCTTTTCAGTGTTATGCTGATTTCCCCCCCCCTCGTCAAAGGTATACAATGAATTAACCTTAAATTTGTTAATATTTCTGGGAAAAAAAAAATAATGTTCATAGATTAATACTTTTCCTTAGAAAGTCCAAGCCTTAATTCTATTATTTTGTTTCTTTGCAATGGAATATGATAGAGATATATCTTGCATTCAGGTGTTACATTCAAGTTTCAGTACACTTGACTGGAGGAGGCCCAGAAACCTCTTGTAAATACAGGTACTCACTGCAAGCGAATGACAGGGGTATTAACCCAACTGACAGCAATGATTCATGAATTCGTTTCTAGAAGGAGAGATAAGGTTTTATTTTCTTCTCATTTTTCTCTTAGATACATAAATAGGTTAATCATATTTGAAATATTCATAAGTTAATAAGTAAACACTGTAATTATATAATGGAATAATTAATGGACTTTTCCTGAATGTCTGTGTTACTGATGCTTATGTGATGAGTATCTTGCATAGAAAAGAATTTAAAAAAGAAGTATGAGCAATTTTTGAAGCTCATTAAAGCATTACATGAACATGAATTTTCACTATTTTCTGTTAATTCTTCCTTTGTTTTCTTTATTACAAACAACTTAATGGTGACTGAAAATCATAAAAGAAACATGCCCAAAGTAGAGAAAAATGTTGCACTTATTTTCTTCTACTTTTCTTCTATTTTCTTCATGTTAAAACTACAAATTTATACAGGAAAAGAACAATTGTCTCAATCTGAATTCATATCTACTGGTATAAAATTGCATTACTACTCTTTTCTGCAATGATCACATTGGCTCTGTGTGGGGAGAAATTTGTCTTTTTATATTTTTGTCAATCTAAAACTTTCACTAGCTTATGTCAGAAGAATGTAAATGAATGTCAGACAATAAGGAGTTGTGCAAAATAAAGACAGTTTTATGGCAGCTTTCATTTTCTTTCAACCTTTCATTATATTTACATGTCTCTGTTATTTCATCAAATCACAGAATCATGGTGTGGTTTGGGTTGAAAGGGACTCTTACAGAAAGTTTATGATGAGGATGTCTGAAAACCTAAATTAAACTCCTTTCTTACAGCATTTTAGTTGAATTCAGCTAATATAATTGGTTTAATTCTACCGTACTTGATGGACCTATGCTGATTTATACCTTTTCCAAAGAACATATTCTTGAGAAACTAAGAGATTTATTCAGGTTTCGGAGTTGATATAGTAGTTGAAATATTATGCACAAGAACAAATACCTTTGGTTCCCCAAAAGAAAATATTTGTATATTAAAAATGTTAAGTCTAAAAGTCTAAATGTTAAGTCTAAGTCTAAAAAAATGGTATTCAACCATGAAACTCACCTTAATGATTCTATTTTCTTTTTCCTAAACTATACCATGAAAATCAGCAAATCTGAGTATAAGGGCAAAACAAAGAAAAAAAAGAGTTTATTTTAATATACAGAATAAGTAGTGATAACTATAATATGTTGGTTGGAATTTCAAACAGGGAAATATGTTTTTTTTTTCTATTGTAACTGAACCGTCAGTATTCACAAATTGCAATTTGGTGAAATATTACCATGAGATTTTTTCTCACTGACAGCATTGTGCTTCATGTCATATCAAAACATGTTAAATTATATTTTACTGAGATCCCAGAGAAAAGAAAGAAGAAAAAAAAATAATCTGGCAATGGAATTACCACAATAATCTTTCAATAACTTTTATGTAGAGCTTCTTATCTAAAAAAAAAAAAAATATGTCACTGAGAGAGAAATTTAACTGAGACAACTGCAAAACTGAATGGTTTCAAGGTGAAACCAAAAATGAGATGATGTATTTATCAGATAAAAGGCACCTACATTTATGTTTATAAATATATTCAACATAATTTCAAGTATAAATTTATAAAATGAGGATTTAGGGACTGATTTTTAAGAATGATTTATCTTTTTGCAAACATGCTGTGTTAAGGTACTTTGGGAGATCAGCCAGGATTCAAAAACATTTTATTATTAATCTTCATGTATGTAAAGAACAGGTTGATGTGGATGAACACAATCAGTGGAATAAATGATGGTATGAGAAGCTCACTCAAATGGACTGTGGAGTACAGAGACTCTGAATGAGAGAGTACAAAACCTTGTTCTTTGTTCTCATGCACTTTAGAGGAATATCAGAGCATTGCCTTAACTACTTTTTACTAAATTTTTGTCTGTAAAATTACCCATAGGTTTATTTATCTATAGATATACTTTTACATGTTCATGTAAAAAAAATCCACAGAAATATCCATTTTATTCAATTTAAAAAAAGAGAGAAGTTCCATGATTCCTGCCCTATTTCCTGAACAAAAATCACCATTAAATCTGGAAAGTTTTATGAAGAAGAAATAAATAAAGGAATGGATGCTGAATCTTTCCACATATTCACCCTGCTGTTCTTGTTTCTAGCCTTGGGCTCTTCTTAATGTGAACATACTTGCTTCCACGCAATTTACTCTGATTAAAGTTTGAATGTGATAAGCAAAGTCTTCCACCAATACTCTTGAGACCTAAATTGTTAATGCAAAAAAAAAAAGAGAAGAAAAAAAAAAGAAAGTCTGAAATAAGCAGCATAATTGTATTTCATATGAAATTTGATTTACATCTTTAATGAAAGAAGAATTTGAGAGGTTTAAATTGGTTGTCGATTTTTGTGTGTGCTGAAAATTGCATCAAATATTTAAATCGACTGGAACGCCTGGGGCTAAATCTGCAGAAGGATAGGAGTGTCACAGTGTGTAGAAATACAGCAAATATTTAAGCTAGATGCAGAGCACCCTATAAAATATTTGGGGACAGTCACATAAAAGAACTAATAAGAAGCGTTGTATTGAATGACTGGCCACTAGAGTAGATTATAGAAAATGCCAAATGGAGGGCCATGGCTCAGCCTCTGACACTCGTGTGCATGTAGATTACCCATTCTACAGAGCAGAGGGAAACAGCATCTTGAAGTGAGAAGTGGAAGTTCCCGTTTAAAATGAGACACCATAGGCACAATAGATCAGTGCACTAGACTTCACAGAATCACAGAATCACTGGGCTGGAAGAGACCCATCAGATCATCGAGTCCAACCATTCCTACCAAACACTAAACCATTTTCCTCAGGACCTCGTCTACTTGTGACTTAAACACCTCTAGGGAAGGCGAATCAACCACCTCCCTGGGCAGCATATTCCAATACCTAANATGAACACAGTATTCAAGGAGCGATCTCACCAGTGCCAAGTACAGAGGGAGAATAAGCTCCCTGGACCTGCTGGTCACATCGTTTCTGATACAAGCCAAGATGCCATTGGCCTTCTTGGCCACCTGTGCACACTGCTGGCTCATGTTCAGCCGGTTGTCGACCAACACCCCCAGGTCCCTCTCCTCCTGGCAGCTCTCCAGACAGACTTTCTACAGATGTGCTCCTCACTTACACTGCAAGCTCAGAACAGTCTCACTTAATTGTGTGCTCCGAGTGCAAATGGGGAGTTATGTCTTGAGATGTAAAATAGAGGTTTTCTATGAATAATTTAAAATGAATTGAGGAAAAACTGTTTTCTATAACCAAGATACAAAAGCCAAACTTTCTTCTTTCTACTATCATGTGTGATTCGATAGTTTCATGTTAAGGAACAAGGCAAGGACAGAGAGGAGAAATGGAGATAACTTCCTCTTCTGGTTGCAAAGATTTGAAATCACATGTCTTCCGTACTTTTATTACTGTATTCTAAGGTATTCTGAGTACCTTCCTAATGATAGCTCTTCATTATATGCACTAGTTCAACACTCATTGGACCAGAGAATATGAACATGACTTCAAACAACATTTAAGAAAATCACTTGCAAATTCTCTGATTCTGCATCTGGACCTTGCCTAATTAAATACTTCAGATAAAAATACAGGACTTTGGAATCAGAAATGGGATTCAGGTTTACCTCTCTTAGACAAATGTTCTGTTGACCAGGTTAAAAGAGTGCATGTTCATTCTTTGGCCTGTTGAACAAATACAGGTATATTACCCTGGTTTATCTGTAAGGAGTAAGATTAGATTGCATCAGGTAGAATAAGGAATGAATGGAATTACCTTACAACCCAAATCAATGTCCTAGCCCTTGAAATGTTCTTTAGTTAAAACTTCTCCCTCCTAAAAAAATGACTACCCCTTTTTTGATTTTGAATAGAAGAGGAATTGTTTAAACCTAACAGAAAAGTACTAAAAGGTTAGTAAAGACACACTTCTTAGGCTTTCTTAGTTCCTAGCTTAATGTGACTATCCTAATGTAGATGAAATTAAAGAGTGACTGAACCAGATGGGAGATGTTCTCCAGTTCCTCTCAGAAAGGAAATTAATTCCATGCTTCCACACCCTACACAAAGTATTATCTGCTCAGGTTTTGGATTACATGGGACTTCACTGTCTTTTGCTGTTGTGCTCTGTTGAAGATCTATTTAATTTCTTATTTGAATTTATGTACATTTTAAAAATTGCCCACAGTTTTTTACAGTGATGAAAGTTTAATTAAAAACTTATGGAAAAGGTAAGTAGACAAAATTTCATATATTTATATTCAATGAGAATCAGTTACTAAGCTAGCCACAAACCAGAAAATTGTGATCTGATTGTCTACTAATTCAGTTAAAGAATGAGTAAAAGGTATCACCTAAATAATTTAAAAAATAATTATCACATATATATGTAATTATAATAATTTTAAATTGTAAACAATTTTGAGTAGGAAAACTGAAGTATGGGAAAGCTGAATGTGAAAGGGAATATTTAGTGCTTGAAGGAACTCTTTAAACTAGGTTAAAAGTTGACAGAAGTGAAGAAAGGATGACTATAAAACACCAGGGCTTCTTGTGTATTGCATTATGGAGCTGAACAGGCAGAAGTGAGATCAATTATTTCAATAGACTTCGGATCAGGGCATAGATAATTTTAGAATAAATTATTTGAATGAATTACTACTGAAGTATTTATCATTTATTCTTCTTCTGGGGAGGGTGAGAGAACTTAATATCTATGGTTTCTTTAAAGTTTTGGGATAATATATGCATGAATAATTTTTCCATTATTTACGTTCCTCTAGCAGCACAGCTTGGAATTTATCATACTGACTGCATAAAGTATTTCTGCACAACTTGTTTGACTTCAGAAGTTAGTAAATGAATGACTTAGACTTCTTTGGAAAAAAAAATCCTGAAATACACGGGATTTCTACTATGTTTCTAAAAGGAAAATGATGAAATAGCTTTTTTCATGAGTGAAAATGATAGCAAATGGGAGAGTGAGATTTTACAGAGCAACAATAGAGAGAATTTGTTACAGAATGCTTTTAAAATGGAAAATAATATTAAATACATTCAACTTTTTCAACTTGCAGATCCCATTATTCTACTGTAATAAAGTATATTTGCAGAAAAAAAATGGAAGGTCATGTGGGCTATGGATCAAGATTTGGCTCTGTGCAAGAGAAATGGACTATATCTCCAAACTAAGCTGAATGAACGTCATAATTACAATAAAAAAGAAATGTGGTGGGTTGACCCTAGCTGTACACTGAGGTGGCCACCAAAGTCTTTCTATCACTTCCTTCCTCAGCTGGACAGAGGAGAGAAAATATAATAAAAGGCTTGTGGGTCAAGATAAGGACAAGGAGAGATAATGCAAGAATTCTCAACAGGTAAAACCAGGCTCAGCCTGGTGAAACTAGTTTAATTTATTACCAACTAAATCAGAGTAGGATAAAGGGAAATACAAAAAAACCTGAACAAACAAACTTAAAACACCTTCCCCCTACCTCTCCCTTTTTCCCAGGTCTGACTTTAATCCTGAATTGTCTACCAGCATGCATTCCCCACGAGGCTACAAGTTCTACTAGCAAATCTGCTCCTGTGTGGGCTTTTCTTTCCACAGGACCACAAGTCCTGCTAGGAGCATGCTCCAGCATGGGCTTCCCATGGGGTCAGAGACTCCTTTGAGCACAACCATCTGCTATGACATGGGGTCCTCCATGGGCTACAAGTGGGTATCTGTTCCACCATTAAACTCCATGGGCTGCAGGGGGACAGCCTGTGTCATCATAGTCTTCACCAGAGGCTGTGGGATAATCTCTGCTTGGATGCCTGGCATATCTCCTTTTCCCTCCTTCTTCACTGACATTCAAATCTGCAGAGTTGTTTCTCTCACATATTCTTACTCCTTCCTCTGTCTTCTGCTGGTGTGCAGGGATTTGTTTTCCCTTCTTAAATATATTATCCCCAAGGCCCTATCTCCATCGCTGACTGGCTCAGCCTTGGCAAGTGGTGAGACCATCTTGGAGCTGGCTGTCATTGGGTCTGTTTGACATAGGGGAAACAAAATTATTTTGACAAACTGTTAGTTTTAATAAGCAAGACTGGGTACTGAATATGAGTTGAAAGACCCAGAATGATTATTTCTGTTTATCTTATTTATTTATTTAATTCTAAGGTTTCAAACTGATCAAGCTACTAGGATGTTTGATTACAGAAGTATTATTAGCAACAATACAATGCACATATGGTACAGTAAGTCTTTGCGGGGATCATTCAGTCGCTATACACCAAGATACCGAAAGCTTCCAGTATTTCAAGTCTGGAGAAAAAGTGGTATTAATTGGACTGATGTTTTTTCCAATCATAGTTTCAAACATGAGTCCTTAATAAATTGTCCACAAAATAATAACAAAAGAGAAATGCTGAGATGAATTTTGCTTTTTGTCTGTATGAGGATCTATCACTTGATATGCTACAACTTTTCAGACAGCACAAGGTATGTTAATAAATCATACTCCTAGTATAATCAGGATTTGCCTATTGCTTTCCTTAACAAAGTATTGGCAGGTTTTGGAGAAGCAGGTACCCTGACCTAATCGCAGAATCAAAGAATCATAGGATGGTTGTAGTTTGAAAAGATCTTTAAGATCACTGAGTCCAGTCATTGATCCAGCCCTGCTAAGTTCACCATTAGACCATGTCCACAAGTACATCATCTTTTAAACAGCTCCAGGAATGGTGACTCAACCAACTCCCTGGGCAGCCTATTCCAAGGCTTGACAGCCCTTTCAGTAAAAAAATTCTTTCTAATATCCAACCTAAATCCCACTCGTGCATCTTGAGGATGTTTCCCCTTGTCCTGTCACTAGGTACCAGGGAGAAGAGACCAGTCCCCACCTTGCTACAACCTCATTTTAGGTAGTTGTAGAGAGTGGTAAGACCTCCCCTTGTTCTCCTGTTCTCCAAACTAAACAACCCCAGCTCCCTTAGCTGCTCCTCATACAGCTTGTACTCTAAACCCTTCATCAGCTTTGTTGCCCTTCTCTAGACATGCTCCAGCATCTTGGTGTCATTCTTGTAGCGTCTTGTAGTCATTCTTATGCTGTAAGCAGGAAAATCACACATTCGCTAATTGCTTTGTATTTTCTAGCGTCAGTGTCTACACTGAAGTTCTACAGTGTCTCTCATACTTAAGGCTGCTGATTCTTGGCATAAATCCTTAGCTATCGAGGAGGTGCAGTGTTGCCCATCAGCGGCATTGGTCATGTCACTAAGCATTCAATATAAAACTCTGCATTCAAAGGAGAAGCTAGACAGACTATTCCCAGCCAGCAGTCTAGTGTTCTAACATTATCTGCTATATGACCTAGTATACTTAGCCACATTTGTTCCTGTGACCCTTGCATGTACACACTGTACTGAAGTTATTTCCGCAGGCTTTGGCCTTATTAGGTGAGTACAAGGTAAATATACGGTGATCTACACCGAAACAATGCTCTGTTTCACTGTTTGTGCTCCTGCATGCTGCTGGAAATTGACAATTAGGTTCCTTCTACTAATTTCTTACATTCAAGTTTGCACCTATAGATGTTCTTGTCATCTTACAGCCTTTTATGACAAGGTTTTAATGCTATCCTCCTTTTTGCAGATTCTTGTTTGGTGCATGATACATTGTTCTCCCAGGCAGTCACTTTCCGTTTGTGCTTTATCTCCTCACACTGAACCAATATATGACACTGATGTGTCATGTTGAAATGTGTTATCATGCATGTGTAACCAAATGTGACATAATGCAATGCTAAAGGATAGGTGGAATTTCTCCCATTTCCAAACCAGGAAATTCTTGTCACTGTGAATATGCATTCATGGAAGATGCTTCTGACCTGCAATAAATGCCCATTCTCATTTTTATCCCTGTCTCATGTAAAGACAAAGAAGCCAGAGAAAATTGAGTCACATATGTATCATCCTCAGATGATCCTTCTCCTCTTTATGATTCCAAATGATACTAATCTTTCCATATTTTATATTAACCAGAATCTACCACCTTAGATGTGAATCAAAATTTTATTACAGCTATTTTGCAAATTCTGGAGTGTAAATAGTTATCATTAAGCACAAAGAAGGAGGAACTGATCCACAAGTCTGGACCCAAAACACTTGAGTCATGATCCACTGAAGACACCTTATGGAATTTTAAGGAAGTGACATAGTATGAACTTCATTTTACTGAAGCAATTTGTCTGCCTTAATCCTGTCTACTTTCAGAGAGGAGACACACAATTTTACGGTGCTTATCACCTTTATAACTTCTGAAGTATCTCTGCTCTTTCTGCTTAGCACAGAGAAAACATAGATGACCGGATGTGAATTTGTGCCTGGGACTCAATTGTTCTATTTCAATTTCCTTAATGTAAAGAAACTACCCTGTGTCTTTATGCCTTACTTTTACCCATCTTTCACATGGATATAATAGGTACTCTTGGCTCTAGAGGGGTGTTATCAGAATATAACAGTAGTATTCCAGATTACAAAGGTAAAGAGACTAATTATCTTTAACAGATAAAAAATAAGCACATTAGCATGAACATAACCAAGAGTTCTGAAATCTTTTCAAGATGTGTTATGTTATAAGAAAGTGTCTTTTTAGTTAGAAGGAGGTATATAAATGCACATAGGTGCTGCTTCATTCTGCTCATGAGTTAGACTGCTAGGGGATCAATTAAAATAATTAAACCAGGTTTATTTTTGTTTTATCAAATTTAATAGGAGAATTTTTAACTGTTTTCACCCAGAAAGTACTCTGACAGATGCCTGGCAAAAGAAAAAAAATATTAATAAACATTAATTGCCATTCACCTGGTAGAGACCTGAGAAAGACCGCTCTCTCTTTCTCTCTGAGCATGCACAGCGAATAATCTTTCTTTCTACCACAAAAAATCCTATGTAAATTCACATCTTTGCATAGGATGCTAGTAACAGAGACCATCCTCCCTGCTATCAGTCAGCACATGCATTTGAACCCCTCTTCCAAGCTGTTACATGACACATGAGCAGGAACTGTCAGTCTGGTGAATGCTCATTTCACTGTACTTTGGTTGAAGGCATTCCTACAATTCTTGTTATATGCAGAACCTTTTGGACCATATAGGATAAACTTGTCATTCCAAAATAGGCCTGGAAATCATATGCTGCTGTTAGCTGTGACTCCTTATATTGTAGATAAACGATGGAAGAGATACTTTAACAGTGTGTGTTACATTGCTTACATAACAGGAAGTTCACTAAAAAAGTGTGTTCTCTGTATCATAAGAAAAGAAATAAAAGCATATGTAGCAGGTGTCATGATTCCAAAAAACCCAAAGTTATCTCATGGCTTTGATGAAAACCCTGCTGTAAAATCTCTTTCCAGCTTTTTCAGGACATTTATTTGAATAAGGGAGTAATTAGAGTGAGAAATAATTTATTGTCTGAGATACGCTTAAATGCATAATGTAATGTCTTTTGTGTTTAACAGGAATTTGTGTATGTATGCTAAAGGTAGCCATATTGGGATAATTTGATAACATTTTCTTCTGCCTTTCTAAGACAACATCTTACTAAAAATCATCTTGAAAGAAGTTTCTCTTTTCTTGTAATACTGGAAGTGAAAGTCACACATACTCCTGTCTGGGACTATGTTAAATTGCTTCGAAGGTTCCACTTTGAAACCTCAAGCCAAATAAACTCCAAACTGAAAAGCTTGGCATTATTCAAAGAGACGCTTAGGGCATTCTTACTCACAATGCTAAAGGATCTGTCAGGAAAGGCACTGTCATTTGCCACCTGATCTCATTTTTTCTGACAACAGATGTGAGCTAACTACAAAACCACAACATCTTTAATACGCTGATCAAATTTCATTAAAAAAGCATGAATACTAACAAGATTATAAAATACAGTGCAGTTTGTGCTTAACCTATAAGTAAAAATGTGATTATATTTAGTAGGGTGAAAGGGCAGGTTAATTGGAGTCACTTTGCCACTCATCAGTATATTTAAAGTTTAATTACCATGAATGCATGACACCAACTGTTTATTAACAGTCCATAATTGTACAGAAGTTATGGTAGTTAGTACTCCTAAAACAATACCTCCCCTCCCCCATATTGTAAGAACTATCTCAATCAATTTGCTTTTCTGTTTCTGCTGATTATTTAAAATTTGAATTTAGAATACAGATGAAATACAGCTTTACCATAGCCTTTACAGAATGTTCCTTAAAGATATAGAATCTCAGACAGGCAAAACTGGGGTTTTCTTTTAATCTATTCGAAACTATAATACCAGGTTTAGTTTAGGAAAATCATAAATGCCCAGAAATACAAAAATGTTTATTCTTTATTTATCAATTGTATGCTTAGCTCAGCTTCATTATAACAAGCCTTCACTTCTCCAAGCACTGCTGTCCTCTACAATACTTCAGTTTTAAAAAAAAAACATAAAACAAAAACTCTCTTTGTAAATACTTAAAATTACAACACTGAGATTTTTTTTTTTTGCAGTAGATATATTTGGTATATATCCAAAGAAAAGTATTTACTGACATCACCACTCACTGAAAAAATCTTATGTATGTTCCTGGTTCTAGGCAAAATTTTATGAAAAATCTAGCATTGCATGCATCCTTTATGTAAATATTAAATTTATGTTTTTTTCAAATGATTGACTGTAGCTTAGATGATTATGAATGAAATCCTTTTTAAGAAAAGAACCAGAATGTTTCACTCAGTCATTAAAATGTTACAACAGGGTAGAAAGTGATTCACTATGGTTTTAAAAGAGTTTTATGATGCATGCTTCTATATTTCTATACCTTTGTACTTAATTATTATGTGCAATGTACAGAATTGCAACTTTCATTATAAACTGCCTTAACTGTTGACAATGTAATAAGTACTGTAGATTAACTTAGAATAGTTCATGTCAACTTTTGTAATATTCTCAAAGTTACTTCAAAGAGTTATGTCACAGAGCTGACCTATACTTGATTAATTACTTTAAATTAGTGTATCCACCAAAACTGTGTCTACAAAAATTAACTCTCTTTGAAAATATAATAATGATTTTGTGAGAACAATTGCACATGTAGTACGTGCTTTGGGTCTAAGCCTTAACAAATTACCTACTCTGTCATTTTTTAATTTGTCTTAAAGACTCTGCATCCAGAAAGTCCTGAGTACCAAACCGTGAGAATCTGACAGGCCCTGCAGAGTACCTTGAGAATTACTAATGATAATAAAACCAATGTCCTTCCTTAACATTTTGTTATAAGTAAGGGTTTTTTGGTCCACTTTGCTTCATATTTCTGTTCTTTAATACTTTTTACCAAAAAGACTCAATAGCTAAAACTGAGAACATACAGCTAAAATCCATGATGGAATCAATGTTTTGGAATGTATATGTAGTCATTAAAGCCTCTTATTTGTTCTGTGCAAGTTGTAGGCATAAATGATAATCAAGAAAACATGTCAGCTCAGCTGTGAATGCGTAACTTCAAAATCTGATCCCAAACATTCTTAAAAAAAGAGTGCTGATTTCTCACAGCTTCCTAGTGAGTACATTGAGAGAAAACAAGTTGCAACAAATGCAAAGAACGATGACAGCTGCAGAAGCTTGTTTGGTATCAGGCCTGCCTCTCGCAGGCTTCCAGTTAAATGTGAAATATTTTATCAGTGTTTTGGTGGAATTAATTTAGAGAAGCATTTTTCTTAATTCTGTGTTAATCTCTCTCATGAATAAAGTGATAATTTGTTACTGAGAAATATGAGTTAAAAGTGATAATTTAAGTCCCTTTAGTTTTGTGGCATTGTAGAATATAAGTAATAGATATTCTGTATGAAACCATTAAGGATATAATACAAAACAATGCAATATATAAAAGTACTTCTGAGCTATGTAGGTCAGCAATGGAGTCTAACTGATCTGTCCAACTGCCATGCAACAAAGATACAACACTGGTACTAAAGACAATGTTTACCCTCTAAAGCTTGAATAAATATGGATACTACAATATAGCTGCTTTCAGTGAATTTTTCTTTGGATGCAGAATACTGATGTCAACAAGGACAATCTCAACCTGAGTCTGCAATTCAGTGTTGAAGTGAAACATCTTAAGCTTTGATGTCAATATCAAACAAAATGCAATGGGACTCCCATTATTCTTAAATCTTGATTTGCAGCCTCTCTTACTTCAACTCTCTTATTTCAGCAGTGGGTTAAAATCTGAGGAGTCCACAAGAAGGCAGATATTTTGATGGAAGTCTGTTACAGACCACCCAGCCAAGAAGCTGATGAGCTCTTCTATAACGAACTAGGAGAAGTCTGAATGTCACTAGCTTCCTTGTGGAAGACTTCTCAGGAGCAAGCTGTCCCCATGTTCCAGAAAAGGAGCCCACAGGATAAAGAAACGGCTTGGTTGAGCAAGGAAATCTTGAGAGACATCAAAAAGATGAGGAATGTCTATGAACTTTGGAAGAAGGGACCAGGATCTTGGGTGGACTACAGGGAGGAAATGAGATTATGTAGAGTCAAAACCAGGAGGGATAAAGCCCAACTAGAACTCAGATTGGCCAAGTCAGTGAAAGATAAAATAATCTTTCTTTAAACACATTAACAAAAAAAGGAGGACAAGGGAGAATATTCAATCCCTATTGGATGCAAATGGAACAACTGTGACAAAGGACGAGGACAAGGCTGAGGTAGTTAATGCCTTCTTTGCTTCAGTCTTTAACTGTAAGGCAAGTTGTTCCCTGTGTGTACATACATAGGAATTAGAGGAGCAGAACAAAGCTCTCATGATCCAAGAGGAGGTGGTTAGAGACATGCTTGCCCGGCTAGACACTCACAAGTCTATGGGGCTGGATGGGATCCATCCAAGAGTATTGAAGGAGCTGGCAGATGTACTGGCCAGACCCCTTTCTATCATCTTCCAGCAGTCCTGGCTGAATGGGGAAGTTCCACTGGACTGGAGGCTGGCTGATGTTGTGCCCATCTACAAGAAGGGTCACAGAGAGGATCCAGGGAAATACAGGCCTGTCAGTCTGACCTCAGTGCCAGGGAAAGTCATGGAACAGGTGATCTCCAGTGCTATCATGAAGCACATGCAAAAGAACCGAGTGATCAGGCCCAGTCAATACGTGTTCACAAAAGGCAGGTCTTGCCAAACTAACATGATTGCCTTCTATGCTAAAGTNCCAGGTGGCCAAGAAGGCCAATGGCATCTTGGCTTGTATCAGAAACGGCGTAACGAGCAGGTCCAGGGAGGTTATTCTCTCTCTGTACTCAGCACTGGTGAGACCGCTCCTTGAGTACTGTGTGCAGTTCTGGGTCACTCACCACAAGAAGGATGTTGAGGCTCTGGAGTGAGTCCTGAGAAGAGCAATGAAGCTGGTGAAGGGTCTGGAGAACAGGCCTTATGAGGAGTGGCTGTGGAATAGGGGTTATTTAGCCTAGAGAAGAGAAGGCTGAGGGAAGACCTTATTGCTTTCTACAACTACCTGAAAGGAGGTTGTAGAAAGGAGGGAGTTGGCCTCTTCTCCCAAGTGACAGGGGACAGGACAAGCAAACCCAAATGGCCTCAAGCTCCACCAGGTGCGGTTCAGCCTGGACATCAGGAAAAAAAAAAATCACAGAAAGGGTCATTGGACACTGGAACAGGCTGTCCAGGGAGGTGGTTGAGTCATCTTCCCTGGAAGTATTTAAAATACAGGTGGATAAGGTGCTGAGAGGCATGGTTTAGTGGTTGATAGGAATGTTTGACCTCGATAGTCGTGTTGGTCTTTTCCAATCGAGTGATTCTGAGAGCTCTATTCTTAACTTTCCCTTCTTGTCCTTAGTCTTCTATTTACAGGAATATCAGGCTACTTAACCATCTATTCTTTGCTATGAGCAGGAGTCAGCATGTTGTAGTGAGAAAAGCAAGTGTAAGGGAAAATGGAATTCTTACTCATGAGTTCAGAGGAAAGAACAGATATTTTTTTAATGTGATTTAATAGTATTCATGAGATATGTAAAAAATGTTCTCTGTTCCTGAAATTGCGTAGATTTTAAACACATATTTATTGTTTTTTTATACCTTTCCTTCTTTGTGCCTAAATACACTGTCAACCTGTTCCTGGGTATGAAATCCAGTGTCAAGTATATATTTTTTTCCTCTCAAATTATGACTAATTTTGAGTCAAAAATGTTTAAAACAGACATGAAAAAATTCTCTCTTAGAACATTCCTTGGTATCTAAAAGCAGTACCCTTACTTGAAAAATAATGAAATCTGAATAGTAAGATCTCTCTTCCACATGGTCACAGAGGTATTTATAGAAGAATTTGCCTTGCACTTCCTTGCCATTTCTTATTCCCTCTATATGAATATGGAATCAGATCACAGATCAACTTGTAGTTTGTGCACCTTTCTATAAACTGTCTTTTTTTTTCCCTAGAATGAACTGTTGATATAATAAACTTGCCAATAGGTCAGAGAATTTTTTATATCTTTTTTCAGCACATCAAATATCTATGCATTGTTGTTCATAGATTTCACCTGACTGAAGCAATCTTTTTGCATATCCTTGGGATGCTTGTACTAGATCAGCAAGTAAAGAACAAGTTATGTTATCACCCACCCTTCTGTTCTGCTGTGAATATGGAGCAGTAACTTCTAGTAAAATCGTCTGAAAATGTTTTACTAAGCACTAGTTTAGAAAATATTGAAAATAAAAGCATGGAATACACTTATATTTGATGCGAGAAAGATTTTTGTTTTCTTAAAAGTGCTTTTGACCTCCTTCATTATAAAGTTTTCTGCTACTGAATATGTTGTACAACATAAGCGTCTTTAATGACTCCTCACTGTTGATGTGTTCAACCAGTTTACCTGTTTCTATTGACATTTCAAAGATTCTTGAAATGACAATCTTTGATTAAAAATTAAGTGGACTTTTTTGCTTGTCTTCCATTATCAGACCTCTTAATTAGTTAGCTATTTGCTTGTGCTGGTGGGAATTGGTGTTGAGCTTGATTGGTTTCCTGTATGTTTTGCATTCTCATTATGCATTATTAGTAGTATTAGTTAAAAAGAAAGTTAGAACTGAATAAGAAGCATAGATTAAGGTCATTTACAGAAACATATTAAGAAAATAATTGATTTACTTTTTAATTCTAAGAATTTTTCTTCAATTTAGAAATAAAATCACATTAACATTTCCATAATTTTAGTAAAATAGGGGTATAGTAAAGCAGTAAATGTCTTTGCAAAAGAAATATTTGTTCTTAACATTTAAAGGTGTTTATTTTTTATTAATCATTATATACACAGAACTACAAGGAAATAATACTTTTATGGACTATATATATATGATAAAATATATGGTACCACCAATTATAGGAACCAAATTATTGATATTTCCATGATTATATATGAATCTGGCAATTTTCTAAAAATAAAAATTATGTGGCTATATTCAACTTCTGTGTTTCCCTGTAATAAAAAATGTGAAATTATTTCATAACAGCTGCGGTCTTCACTTAAAAAAGTAAACACTAACACATTTGCCACATGGTTTAGTGATTTTTTACAACAGTTAAGAGCTGTCATCTTCCGGTAACCCCAGATTTACCTTTAGAAGTGATACTAAACTCCAATTAGCTTAACATTTGTAATCTGTGCTGTAGAATAGCAGGCCAACATTTCAAATAAAGTCAGTATTCCAGCATATATTGAGAAAGAGCTAAAATTAGAGCATGCTAGTGGGCTTGGGAATACACTTTGTATGACAGTTTTCTATCCCTTAAAGCTATGTGCCACTATAGATAAGAAAAGCTCTACTACAATTATTATAAAAATAATATTATCAAAATAATATTATCAAAGTAATATTAAGCACTGGATTTAGCAGGCCCTCAAGCTATTTTTAGCTCATTACGAGGAAAGTTTGTCAATACATTTATCCACCTGGGGGATAGTGATGGTGGGGAAAAGGCTTGCACCCTCACATGCATGGAAGTCCTCCAACTGGCAACCTGATGTGCTATGGAAAACGTCAGCCTAAGGATTGTGTTTTACATTATTAAATTGAGAATTTTGGAAATTAATGCAAATGTATGCCTCTCTGAAGTACTGTTTGCTATTCTTATTGAAGATATATCTTCTCTGATTTCAATGCTGTTAGTATCATAGAGTCCCCGCTTCTCCATTCTCTAAGTGTCTTTCATATCTCCTGCTGTGCTCATAGCGTGCCCTATGCTTTTATTTTATACATTGACTCAATTTGCCAGTATATACCATAGCTTCTGGGAAACCGTTCATAATTAGAGCAGCTTAATACCCATAATAAATATTTCTAGTATAAGTCTTTTGATGTATGATCCTGCTTGCTATAAAATTATTTTCTTCATGCATTTTTGACTAGCTTTAGTGACAGCAACACCAAAATATTCATGAAATGCAGTATGCTATAAACCAGCATGTTACACTGAACTGTGAATTGCTTAGAGATGTAATCATGGGAAACTGGCTTCAGGTGACCCTGTTTAAGCAGTTGAACTCCAGAGGTCCCTTCTGACTCCAAGCATTCTGTGACTCTGTGAATTAAACTTTATAACAAATAGTTTAAGCAAAATAACTTTATGTTAATTTAGTGACTGAATTTCACATCTAGTACATAGAAGAAATAACTACATAGTGATATAATTACAAGAAACAGATTCAAAGAAAAATATGAAATTATTATAAAATAAATCAGACGTTTTTTGCTTCTACCAAAGATATATTATTTTCACTTATCATCAAAGTTGCTTTGTTAATAAAGATTTTTCTAGCCACAAAACCCCCACAATATTGCAACACTGGTTTTGTGCTGGTATTGTGTCTATATTAATCATTCGTACATTTCAGTCTTTCATATATTGGCTATTTGTAACAAGGTCTGCACTTACATACCTGACTAATCACCACCAATTTGCACTATTATTTTTTCTTGCCTCTTTTAACTTCCTTCTAAAACAGTCTGATTTGCTTTGGTTTGCTATCTTTTTCTTTAAGTAGTACATTCTATTTTGGTATTAAATTAAAAATAATTATGTTCTTATTTCTGATCTTATTGCTTCTTCTTGGTGGTGTATGTCATACAGTACTATTTGTATTTCAAATATATACTTCTGGTTATTAGTTGCCTTGGTGATTAATGTGTTCTGTACCTCAGGGACAATTGCATGTATTTTGCTGATGTATTGATGTAGATTATAATCGTCAGGAATGCTCTATGTATCAGACCTTTTCTGGAGGAAAACGCCAATTATCAACATAATGAGAAAACCAAAAAATAAAAAAAAGAAATAAATTCTTTTAAGTTTTTATTACAAGTGCATTTTTTCAAGACTAGTTTGTTAAAAGGTCCGCATCTTTGGTTCATCTTGAAGTTTCTTTAAGACGACTTAGCAAGAGAAGCTCACTGCGAAGATGAACGCATAAATACTTTCATCACAGCGAACAAAGCTGAGATTTACTGCAGAAGTCACACAGCATGAAAACCCAGGTAGTCAGTTATAATGCTAAAACAGTGTTACAACTCCTCAGTTAGGAACTGTGGTAAAGGCAGCTAACATATCCGTCACTTATATTTCGAAGGAAAAGCCTGGACTGGCTGATCAATATATGTTTTGAAGTGATTTTTCTGAACAGCTAAAGTCTTTCAGTACCTGAACAGAAAGACTAGGGGCAGAACTTTCTGCTCTGAATTCTATATCAGGTCCAAGGTATTTGAAACATTGTATGGATATTATTATAATAAATATATTCTCAGATGCTATTTAAACAATTCAGGAACAGCATCCCATAGATACCTCATGCCGTTTCTTTCCGGGTAATAAACTGATCTCTATATTCATATCATTAATCAGTTCTTTTCACAAGCTGTCACCATGCATTTAACTGCTCACAGCCTGGCCCTGAAAAAGGAGTACAATAACGAAGTCCCAGAGTTCAACTAGAATTGAGTTTATCTGCCTTTATAAAGAATTCTCTTGTGACACATTTCTATATTACAGACACATTGCTCTCAAGAGACTACAGGTTTTATAGTGCTGATAATATGAAAAGAAATAAAAGAGATGGATAGTCGATGAGTAAGAAATAAGTATAAACAGCATAGTATTGTGAAAAACAGTGCTCTCATGTAACTAACATGAGATACCTATTGTATGAACTGACAGAGCCACTGAGCAGAGCTCTCATCTCAGCTTATCTCATATGGGTCCAATCAATTATGCTCACAAAAGCATGAATCTGTGTTTTGTGGCCCTGCTATTGAAATCCCTCTAATGTCATGTGCAACCAATTTCATAAATTCCTTAAATAACAACAAAGTTTCTGCTGCATTTTGTTTAAACTCCCATCTCTCGCCCACAGACAGCATGATCAACCTTTTAATTCTACTTGTAACTTAGGTCCTAGATAAATAACTTATATGATAACCCATCAACAGCCAGGACAGTGGCATGCATTAGGAAGTTCTTACAATAAACTTAAGACTAATCAGTATCACAGGACCAGTGACATCAGTACTGCCATTCTCTTGAACTTACACTTTCTCAGACAGTGAGGGTTGCAGCTGTTTCTGTTAATTTGGGAAATGCTTCTCTGTTGTGGAGGCATTTTTGTTTTGTTTATACAAAAACTGCTTTATTACCTTTTTATTTTCCTTGTCTTGTACCATTTCCTCTTGCATCTTACTGAATATAAAAATTAATGCTGAATATTAGTTTATCCCGAATAGCTCAGCAGCTCATGTGCAAATTAAACTATAATGCTCTTCCTTCGGAAACCAATGCTAGGGGGAACCATAGTCTGCTAATGAGTACTGGGGGATCATTTGTAGCCTCCCAAGAAATTTAGGGCACTGTACAGTTTAAACTTGTGTGTATAATCTTCATAAAGGGTTATGAGCTGTTGTGTGTATTGGGGCAAATTAAACCTTAATACAATCCTTTTAAAATCATTGGAATTACTGTAGTCTATTGTGCATGATTTAGGCGATTCTGCACTTAGAAGAAAACTTTTACTGTTATTCATTTAAATTTCATTGAATTCACAGTACAAATAAGCAAAGGGGAATTGACCTATGGTGGTTATTTCTCTTCTCCTTAGTATGTGGTTTAATATGCAATTATATAGTTAGCTATATTTTTTGATCTATTCAGAATCTTTACATTAGGAAAGTTCTGTTCTTAAGAACGTTTTTGTATTTTAAATGGGAAAGCAGCTCATTTTGTCAAAACCTTACTAAAGAAATCCACTTTCAGATCCAGGGTTCACTCCTGTTGAAGAAAAATGGATAGTGGTACATATCCATTGGAAACATAAGGGAGGTAAGCAAATCTTCCCTGCCGTGCTGCAAGATGTGGTTTTCTTCAGCCAGTGTCTGCTGTGAATGTCTCTTTCAGTCTCACCAACTGAAACATTCATTTACAAAAATCTTTAATTACTTTCAGGCCACAAAGAGACCTTTTAACCCAAAGCAAAGGGCACCAAATAAAACAAGTTTTTAAATTCTTTCTAAACCTACTACATCAGTACCATTTTGCCCTCTTCAATCTATTCATTCATGTGTGAAACAGCTCTGAGCAAAGTAACATTTGGTCCGTAACTGCTTGACCTGACCCTTAAAATGAGCACAAAAGCCCCCACCAAAATATCCTCTAAAGTCTCCACTCAGTTTGTTAACTGGGTGCATCTAGTGCTATTTGAGATTCTTTAGGGGCTTGAAATATTTACTGAGAGCCACAGAAAATATAAAACAATTATTTACTCACTTTCATAGAAAACACAAATCTAAAATCTAAGAATCCGTTAGCCTAAACATCAGTGCGTTCATGACTTTTACTAAGAAATCTTACTTGTTATTTTTTCCCCTTTAGGGTTTTATGCCTTCAAGTGTAATGTAAGGTTTACACAGGGATTTTATAATAAATTATATTGTGATATCAGGAATAAATCACTTCATTGTACAAAACTAATGGGAATTTCTGTAGACAGCCTGGTTGGCCAAACAAGGAATTTCCTGATAAACTGAACACCAAAAAGGGAGCATAAAAAAGGTAGTATTGGAAACAGGCAAAGAAGAGTGAGGAGCAGAAGCATAAGAACATTGCTTGTGTATTTTGGGACAAAACTGGTAAAACAAGAAATCAATTGAAGCTAAGGTGATTGAAGGTAAAGAAGAGTAAAAAGAAGAAATTCTAAAGATATGCAAGTTGCAAGAAGTAGTCCAGGA
This sequence comes from Piaya cayana, assembly GCA_013389865.1. NCBI lineage: Eukaryota > Metazoa > Chordata > Aves > Cuculiformes > Coccyzidae > Piaya > Piaya cayana. The sequence goes on along the minus strand of WAAB01006321.1, from coordinate 187,851 downwards.
AAAGGAGAAGACTAAGTAAAAGAATATATAGAAAAGCCTCAGATATTTTGACTCTTCTTTTCTTTGGTTTTCACAAGCAAATATTCTTCTTTCATAGCAATTTAGCAAGGCTCTAAGGCAATCATTTGGCATGCAGAAGATTGAGGTCAGAGCCACAGTTTTCCTTGAATTATTCCCTTACCTGCCTGGAGCACAATTTCTGGGTGCCTTTCATGTCCTCAGATGAGCAAACTGCCCCTCAGTCTATTAATTGCCTTTGTTGGCCGTGCTTCCGCTTACCAGCTAGAGAGGTGTTCAGGCAGATATTGCAGAGAGACAGGAAACTGCTACTCCCTAAAAAAAAGGTCAGTGAAAGACCATCTGTGCAGATCTTTCTTAGAACAAGAACCTGTCCATGAGGAAACAGCTAAGAAAAACTGTTAGCTGTGGCAGTCCCTAGAAGCTGTAAAAAGTGTTTCAAGATCTTTTATTTAATAAAAATGACAACAAAATCTAAAATTAAAATAAATATCAGGCAAATAAGTGGATGCATACAGAAACTTCAAGTGTGGTATTGGGGAAGGAGGAGAAAAGCTGTGAAAACCCAAAGATGTAGAAAAGCCATCCCATAAGAAAGCTTTGTCTAAATAAGTAATTACACAAACAAACCACAAAGAACCTGTTGAACTCTTTCAGGAAAAAAATATATCTCCACTCAGCCCCCACAACATTATCTACTGAAAAGCAGAGGAGTGAACATCACTAAAAGCTGCCCAGTTCCCCAGTAACAAACCACTCCTGCCACAAAATATTTTCAGTTATTTTGCATAGTTTAAGACAAAAACTGCTTTCTTTTTACAATACATCAAGCTACTTTTTTTTGGAGAATATATCCTATATTATTTCAATGTAAAAAAGAACAGCTATTGTCTTTGTTCATTGCTACAAAGAGTATCTCAGCTGTACATCACAAGCAGAGTATCTTTGTATAGCTGGTGTCTCATTGTCACACCAAGCAGTTTTCCTTTTCAGATTTATCTGTGGTAAATAATTGTTTGGGAGTGCTATTGACCTTCTGGCATCCCTTGTGCTTCTTTCAAAATACTGAGTCTGCTTCTGAATTCATTCTCTGCCACTCCAGACCAACTTCCTACAAGAGCAGTGCTGACACTGCAAAGTGTCATCTTACAACGTCGGTCAACACTGAACAAATATTCACACTGGGATTTGCACATACACAAACATAAGCCAAGGTGTGAATAGTCAATGAAGGGAGGGTAGGTCACGAAGGCAATCTGACCCTGGGGCTTCCTTGTATTTCACAGTAAAGGGCTGCTTTTCAGACAAAGCCTGTAATGTCACTTAGGTTGAAGTTTGGTTCAGCTGTTTAATTGAAAAACTGCAACTTGATCTACAGAAGTTTTGGCAATAGATTTTAGTGATTCTACAGCCATACAGTAAAGCTTACACTGAAAACTCATTTTGTACCTATACACATCTACGTATGTGCATGTGTATATATGTGGATGTGCATATACATGTATGTGTTTGCAGCTGTATATAAAAAACTGTATATACAAAAACATTTATATAGAGAGACATACCTTTATCTTTAGACACTGCAATCACAGCAACATTAGGGACAGTCCTGGAATTATCTGGGAAGACATCATGACTGCTAGTTTAGTGGTCAAATATCTGCTTATTGCGTATATGCTTACTACTCGTGTTCTGAAAGCAACACAATAAGGCACTTTCTTATGATTTGTTTGTCCTCTCCTTTTCTTATACTTGTACTGTGCTACCCACACCACAACTTTCTTAGCCACTGATAAGCATCCAGCTTATTGGCAAACAACTTATTATGATATTGCAGCATCACAATCTGACTGCAAATCACATATGTGTCTGGAGACACTCCAAAATTAATTCCTCTTTATTCTGGTGTTGATTTTTATATCCAGTCAACAAAATCAGCCCCCATCTAGTCAAATTTGCAATTTCTTTTTCCTTTTTTCATTAGGTATTTTGGGTAAAAATTACAAACATCTAATGGTTTCTTTAACAAATTCTCCCACTGCTCATATGGTCCTCTGACCTTAGCCCACTCATGGGCAAGTGGGCTATCAGGAGGGTCTTCCTACCCTGGAACATGGGGTAGATTTGGTACATTTACTTGGGCTTTAAAGAGTGGCATTTTTGTTCACATCCCGTTTATGACACCAATTTTGCTTTGCTGCAAGAGGGTGCTAATTATTTATGTTTATGTTGATTGCAGATGCCAATTAAATTTAGACACCAGGGTAAAGGGCTAAACTTATTTTACTGTCGATACTCAAATATATGATTATACAACACAGCAAAGAAGCAATAAAAAAAGTACAGACTAATGCACATGAGACAGACAACATTATAAGGTAATGGTATTTAAATTAATACTCTTCAGAAAGATAACACTACACAGCAACACAACTAAACATTGTTTACATGGTTAAAACAACTAATTAAATAATGATTGAGAAAAAAATACATCATCACTTCCCTTAATCAATACATTATCTTCATCCAGTTCCACAATCACCAGGGGGTTCCAGGATATAGTAGGGACTTGATTCTTCCACAAGTGGGAAAGATCCTACCCAGGGCACTCCCCTAATAGGAAAAACCTCCAAAGACCACTGACCTTGAGGTCCAGCTTATATCCATTACCAATCAGCATATCAGGATGAATTGCAGTTTTTCTTTGTGTGGAAACATCTGGTGGTGTAGCCTTGACCCAGCTGGGTCTGGGGTTTGGCCAGGGCCCAAAATGTTACTGGTGGGTTTTCTTAAAATACTTCTCCTAGACATTTTGTTAGCAGGGTATTTCAACATTCAGTTGCTATGAGTAAAAATATCTCTAAAACATGAGGAGTTGAGTCCAATTTTGTTAGTCCTGGAAGTGTCAGCAAAGAATATATTTAGTCCTTAAATTGTTAGTGGAGCAAGATACCCCAATGGACTGTCTGAGTGGGCCAGGGTTCACCTCATAAGTCAATCTTGGCCTGGGTCTTATCCAGGGCCAGCATGTCAATGTTTCATTGCAGAAAACACTGCAACAATATTTATATTTTTTACTGTCAATGTCCTTGGTAAGGAAAATTCTGCTAAAATTGCACATTTGTAATGACTAGAGCATAGAGCTGGGGATAAAATGCCATTTTACATGAACTATTTTGTTTATATAATTCACTAGTGCATTTCTTAGTTATCTTACAATATTTTTAAGGATTGTTTGCAAGATTCAACTGCTTGTGCAATTAATGTTTCTGTGAAAGCAAGAGACCTATTTGATAACAGAGTTCAGCAAATAACACTCCTGTGGTCTATATTTCTTCATCCAAAAAAAAGCCTAGAAATGATAAAATTCACCTTCAAATCAGACTGCCTTTGATACATTCCTTGCCCGGACGTTGCATGTTCTGCTCAGGGAAGAGCAAAGTGGACATAATGCACAACAGCCATAATCCAGGCAGTGCAGGACTAGTATCTGAGGGAATACACATTGTCTCACTGTGGAACCATGTCTTCTTTTGCTTCATATTCATTCTGGGCCACCTCCCTGCCAGGACAGCGGTGCCACCACCACCTGCCATGCTGAGGCTCCTAAGACACAGTTTTTGTTTATTCTGTTGGTTAGATACACAATCTGTTGGCTAGAAAACTGAAGCAGAAAGTAACAAGTGGGCTATTTTCCTCCTTTTGTAACTGAGATTATGTTATGTATGTGTATTTGGACAGAATAAAAGGGAAGGCAGAAAATTAGGACAGACTTTCCCTTCAACATAATGTCTGAGTGTATTCAACCAACTTCTTTCTTTTCCACTGTTTCGCTCTCAGTTGGTTAGGAAAATCAGATGAAGAATAATTGTGGTCCTATCTGTGCTGAGGAGAAAAACGAGTTTTCTGTTACTTCCTGTTAGATGTACCCACCCTTGTCTTCAGGAAGTACCAAGCGAAACTTTCATTTCACTTGTAAGGAGATGCTGAAGAAACCCATCCATATCAGCATCACAGCTGTATGCTTTCTTTCCTTACTGCAAACTCAAAGACACCAAGTTGCCTTTTAGGTGTTGGCCAACCAGGATAGCTCCTATTTACCTTAGTTAAGAATGCCACCCAACTGCTTATATAATTATATCTTCCAGTGTCTTACTGATCATTTTACATACTGGAATTCTAGTAAAGACAGTGGAAATGAGTTATGTTAGGACTTTTGTAATTAAAATATTCCATTTAACTTGTGAAGTGTTAAGTGATAAAGGAAGGCTTGTTTAAAATATTTTAAGAAATAAGTATTATTTTAATATCACCTTTTGCTGCAAAATAGAATTCTTAGTCCAAATTTCTAGTTCAATAGAATTCTTAAATTGTATTCCTCTGATTTCAGATCATCTGCCAAACCTGAGCCTACAGATCTATCCCTTAGTTCAGAGCCTCCTTTAGGTTACCTGAAGCTAAACTGCCTAAATAAAAATGAGCTAAATAATTGACAGTTATTTAATTTGAGTCAATGCATTCCTATGAAAATATGTCCACAAGTAATCATAAGGAAAATTGTAACTTTTTGGATACAAGGTAAAATACAGAAGATAGATAAACTAATTTGAAGTACTGTTCAAAGTCTATTCTAAGGTAACAAAATGCACAAAACCAGCAGTGCAAAGCAGTGGCTGAAAAAGCCATGCTAATCAATACAGTGTGTGGAAGGATCAAGCAGGATAAAGTCAGAACAAAATCTGTGCTGGAAAAGGTCTTATTCAAACACATATAGTTGCAAAAATAGAACAGACTACAGAGAATTATTGGCAACCCCAAATCAATTTGTTGAAATGTTCCCATTTATTTTAAGACTGACTCAGTATGGAAACCATTTTAATCCCAGTTCCCCATTCACGGACATGAAGTGTCACACAAGCAAGATCTATAATATTGCTTTATTTTAACCAACAGCTTTCTTGAAAATGCTTAAATTCCAAAAAAAGCCAGCAAGCTTCCAGTAACATTATTCAAACTATCAATCCTTGCTCTTTACCAGATTGTTTGTATTGATTTATGAGAACAGGGTGGGCATTTTCTACAGTACCTAGTCATTCTTGCCCTTTCCAAATGCAATTCAATGGGTAGAAGTGTGATTTACCTAAACCAGGGCAAGTAAATGTAGGAGTTACATAAACAGAGCAGTATCTTGAAATTTCAAGAGTCATACTTCCTCAGGGTCTAAGTCCCTCAGGGTTTAAAAGCAAAGAACTCTCCTTTTTCTTGGTCAAGGAATCATTTGCATGGGTACAATAATTTATCTGGCTTCAAAACCGGAAACTGAAAAGCTACTTTAAATCCAATGCATTGACATGGGCATCTGCAGTCATTCAGCCACAGACGCTCCTGGCTTGAATCACTATGTCCTTCCAGTACTGTATAATGTAATTTTTCTCTACCAAAGTGTTAAACTCTTGTTCATTAATCCAATCTCCATATTAAATTTTATTTTTTCAATATATAACATTGTTTTATTAAACAAGGCCAAAAACACAAAATCAATATGCAAACCATATTATCCTCAGTAAATGAAAGTATTACCCTAACAAAACTGTTCTTAAGTTTCTTGGGAAATTATCTGCACAAGTCTGTCTGTATGAATTCAGTCCTTGTCTGTGTGCTGAAGGGTATACAGAAAGCAAGACAAACTAAGGAAAAGCATGGCTATTGCCATTCTTAACAGGCTATACCACTCTCGGCCTGCTGGGTTGATCATCTTGACTATAAACTTCAGTGCTATGCATAGAAGATGCAACTTCCCTGTTTTTGCTGAGCAGAGACAGCTTGTAAACAGCCTTTGAACTGGTGTACAATAATCACTAGGGGAAGATTTCTTAAGCATCCAGTTTAAGAAAGCAGGTTTCCTTCACTAAAAATGAGTAAACATGGGGTTTTTTTGAGTATTTTAAATCAGAAAATTTAACTTATGCAGGTCTCATTAGTTTGGCAACACCTGCATTTCATTTGTGACCTAAGGATCTGTGATTGTAATGACATTTCAGCTTTGCTTTAATTTACAAGTATCTTTCCTGATTTCAGGGTTTTGAAGGATGTAAAATATTATATGCTTACAAGCATGAGTCATTTATTTGAGAACTATATTGAGACTAAATCTGTTTCTGAGACAAAGATTACAATTTATTGTCCATGCCATACCCATTCTGGAGTGTTCTGTGAAGATAAAGTGAGACAAACTGATATGAACTAAAACACTTCTATTCCTTTTCTCTTGGGGTAAAAGTCTTGGCAAAAACTCTGCTACTGTAAGTGAAAAAAAAAAATGAAGTGATGAAAAAAATCCCATTAGAATATGTTCCATAGTACTTTCTTTGCTCTATGTGTCCTTTTTAGCCTTCTACTTGCCTGCATTTTTGATGATTATTCAAAAAATAATTCTTAGCTTGCTTTAATGCTATGATTTCCTCTATTTTGAATTTTTCTTTCATTTACTTTATTGTATGTGTGCTCTGTCAATCAATGGGCTGATTTTATGTTACTTAAAAATATAATCCTCCAGTCAGCAGCTAATACAATTAAAGCGGAAGTTAACTCTTCCAGTTTTACTTACTTGATATGGAACAAAATGTCTTTGCAGGGATTCAAAAATGTCTCACAAGCAAGAATTTAAAAGTTAGTATGGTTTAGTCCGCAGTTTCCTTTTTGCTGCTTGAAAGAGCAGAGCAGGCAAAAAGACCCTAGTGAACCACAATAAGCTGCTTATCCATGCTTTTCAGTAAGGAATTATGGAGACCTTACTGGGACTTTTTTGCATAGATAGATAACTTGTCAAAACTGATATTTTCATGGGAGGCTGCTAGCAGGAACAAAAAGATCTGTAAAACTAATCTCAAAGTGAAAATTTTAGATCAACTTAATATGCTCTTTCTAATAACAAATAAACCAGACAGTGCTACATGTCAACATATAATATTCATTCTTATTTTTATTTGGTTTAATCCTTTCAGAAATAAACCAGAAATAAGTGATCTCCAAGAAATTACAAAAAAAAAAGCTTAAAAAAGTTTGTGAATACTTTACTGTAATTAAAAATATTTGAGTAAAGACATTCCCATGAACATTGATTTTATTTCATATCTGTGTGTGTTGTATTATGTGTGTGCAGACTGAGGTAGAAGATACATCAAGATTCAAAATTAAACTGCACTGCAAAGCTGAGGATGCCAGTTACAAGGAAAGAACATATGGATGCATTTCATCTTTCTTAAGTAAATGTAATGCAATATGCTTTTAGGTAACAAAGCTAAAATACAACTTGTTTTCTCAAGATTCTCTGAAAGACTTAAAAAAAATCTGTGCTAGAGCACCTCACTCTTTGCAGGACTTTGTCGTTCTAGAATTTAAAGAACTGTTTATTTTCTCTGTAGCTATATCTGAGAGTAATAAGGAAAAAGCAGCCATCACAGAATTTTTGAAGGAATGTCATCAACCATAATATTGAAGGTCTTAAGCTATATTTTAAAAAGAAAGTACCCTACAGAAGAGTAAGATAGCCAGTAAGTGCTAACACAATCTAAAGCTAAAGATGCCTTCAGGGCTCTTTGCATCTCTGTATTCTCACTGCTTTACTGCATCCTAGTCCATTCTCAAATCTTGTTCAGTTATCATCATTCTCACCTGATTATTGTCAATCACTGCTCCAACTGATGTTGAGATTCACCATTTACCTTGTTGTATATAAGGTCCTTGAGGTCACAAAGCCCCAGTTTCTACTTCCTTACCCAAACTCTTTTCTACATAGCCATTTGCCTGACCTCCAAGTACTTTTATAGCATACCTCTGATCTTCTCTCATGTCTTTTCCAACTGCCATTTTGTCTCTTTCTCTCTGCCACTCAGGCATGGTCTGGTCCCCTCTGTTTTGATTTCCACTTAGTAGCAGAGTGGCTTTTTTTTATTTGAGCAAAGCTAATCATTGTCACTTTCCTTCAAATAATGACACTGGAAGACCTCATCAAAAAATACCACCATATTGCAGCAGGAATAAATCAAAGGATATTGCAAAGCCTCATTCTTTGGAGTATCTCTTTCAGCTGCAGCTTTCAGACAGAGATAATTTTCAAAGGAAAGCTTAAGACAAATTGGCACGTTTAGTGAACCTATAAGCAAACATTCTTTTATTTTTTCCCAGACTTACATGGAGAAGTTATAATATCTTCCCCATCTGCTCAGTCACAGATTTCCCATGGGTTCTTTATGCCCATCCTGACCCCAGATCCATTATCACAACACTCAGAAAAATTGATGAGTTCCTAGAAGGATACTGTGAGGTCTCTAGTGTTTCACAGCCTATCATGACAGATGCAGAAATCTAGAGAAGCAACCACAGTAATGTGGAAAAGGAGACATTGTAGTAGCAGTGTGTTATGGCTGTGCTTGAAGCAGTTACAGAAAAAAAAAAAGATAGTTCTGGATATAATAAAATAAAGTATGACTGTTAGCAGGAAGTAGCAAATATGAAAGGAATACTTATTTTATTTATTGATTAATTTTTATTGTCTTAGGGAAGGTGTTTATACTATCATTGTATCATTTCCCATGGAATCTGTTCATAGTATAATTCTTGGCTATATGTCTTTGATTAAGTGTGTTTTGCAGTACTTTATTTTATTTCAGAGTTTTTATTTCAATTTGTTTGTTGGCACTTTGTACAAAACAACAGAGGTTATGAGATGTTTTTTACAAAAGCCTCTTTTATCAGGCAAAAGCAGACTGTTCTTCATTTATGCAGTTTCACTTAGTCCTATACAATGTATCTGGATAAACCGATAATATAGTTATATCTGTGCATGAATGCTATACAAGCAACAGTTTCTCCTTCCAGCATCCTCTTTTGTACTCATTTTCTAAGTTCACTACTGGATAAACCTACTCCTTTCAGGTTAATTTCTCTTTTCTTTTGTCAATATAAATTTGAAAGAAACATTTGTTCTTTCCTATACTTATATTTTCATTCCCCTAATCCTGACACTAGACACTGTCATTCTCTTATTACCTCATGGGAGCTGCATGTTTGGGGTTTCTTTTGTTTTTTGGGGGTTTGTGTTGAGTTGGGGTATTTTTGGTAATTTTTTTTTCTATGAAACACCAAGTGGAAATAAATTGTTATTGTAAAAACCATATTAAAATTTAAATCCAATTACTAGAGAATTTTCTTAACAGTTGTGCTACCATTGCCACGATTTTGATTAACTGCTGTGTGGTTGGAGTTTTTTTATTCATCTTCTTCTGTATTTCAGAAAAATAATTTGAAAGTTTCTATTGGTTCTTCCAGTAGTGTCCATGAGAAAATTATTCACTTCTTGATTTTCAGCTCTATTTTTCTTATCCCTCAGAAGCAAGCTTCAAACACAATAGAATGGCATATAGAGCATGTGGCAGACACCTAATGGTTCACAATGACAAACTCATAAATGAACGTGCTGGGGAGGGTTTTTTCTTTCCAGAACACCCTGTCAGAGGCATGCCTTTCCCTGTCTCTTTTGTTTGTTGGGGTTATGTACACAAAGCAGAGGAAAGGTACTTTCACAGTTACTTAGATTTTGAAACATGTCATCCAGTTTCAAACGAACATGATACCTGGCATATTTGATCAAGAAAACAAAATTACGCTTTTGAGGTGTGAATCCTCCCCTCCATCTGGAGTTTTGGTTGGTGGTAGAATAAACCAGCAGGAGAAATGGATCTCAGCCCTACACAGACAGATCTGTGACAACCAGACTCCCTTTGGTTCTCTTGTGAAAGGAAGAGCATAGCTGCAATAACACCTCACAGCTGCTGCAGGAACACACATTTTAGAATTATCTGCAGATAAATAGTCCCAGTAATTCATTGACCAACAGATGCACTGAACCAGCACTGGTATGCATAGTGAATGGGAAAACTGTTGAATGTTTTCCAGGTAATGTCTTTATCATATATATCATGCAGTATCAAATAGTTTGTGGCTGAGCATGAGACAGGAAAGCTGCCTATTTGCTTTTTTGTTCCTCAGGAGGAAGGAGAAATTGTATCTACCTAAGGAGTGATCACTTTGGTACAAGCTATATGGGCACTGGAAACAGCACCAGAGGAAAAGGGGTTCCCAGCTAAGGTAGAATGATTAGCAAGAAAGGTTTGCTTTCTTTTATTTTGGTCTATCTCCTCAACAGAATTCATTGCTCTTTATTCTTTTGTGTTTGTATTCTAGCAAAATATCAGTTAAAATATAAGAAAATTATTTTGTTAGTTTTAATGTGTTCACTTCAATGAAAAGCTGCAAACCTTTTGCTCATTTAGGGTCCTCTCAAAGGAAGTTGTTTTGGGTACCAAGAGCCCAGAAGCTTTCAATCAGTGATACAGGGACTTATTTTTTGTGATAAAGAAAAGTGTTAGATAGTGATAACAGGATCAATAGGCTTTCTGGGTATGTTACTTCCTTCAGTAGAGCTAATATCTGTAGCTGTTGTTCAGAGGAACAGATGGAAGTTTGAAGATGAATTTTGCAAATCAAATCCTCACTAAGTTAATCATGTTGAGACTTAACGTCAAGTAACATAAATTCATGAGATTTGAGCTGAAAACATTCATAATCATACAAAAATATAACTTAATAAAGAGTCCTAAATGGCACAGAGGATTAACTTAAGAGTGTTCAAATACCTTTTTATCTCTCTGAACAAGAGGTATTATGGAATAGACAGCCAGTTTTCCAATACTTTCTACATGGAGTATGCAAGGGAGAGCCAGATGCTTTATCATGTTCTTTACTGAGAGCCAAAGCTTTACAGAATTAAGGTTTCAATGTCAGGAAAATAACCTCTGAGCTTTTTTTTTTTTTTTCTTTTTAACAGAGCAGTTGATCATGCCTAAATAATTTCAGTTCTGCCTTCCTTCGTTGGTGTTCTGTCTGCAAATAAAAGATACTGCCCTTCCTAGCAAAGGCCTTGAAGATGAAAATCTGCTAAGCTAGTGAAAAAAAAATATTTGGAGGAACAAGAAAATTGAATCAGGGCTACAGACAAGGGAAAGAAAGGATATGATTTCTGCCTAGGCATGCAGAGAAGTCAAGTTCATTGGAGATGAATGTGAATGTGAAAGCAGAGGAAGAGGTAGGACCTGTCTGGGGCACAGAGGACTGTAATAGAAAATGGGAGAGGATACAACCGTGTAGAGTGCTGTTCAGCAAAGTGCTGTTCTGTGTGGGCAGAAATGAAAAGCAGAAAAATTCTAAGAGAAATAGGAGATGAATATTCTAAAACTTACACCTCAAATTATGATCCAGTTATAGAGCACAAGAAAAGGAGTAGGCTCAATAAATAACAGCAGCTAAAGAGACAAACTGAAGTACCAGAAAATTTGGAGGTCACAATCAGGAGGAAGCAAGACAGAATGTGGTGGTGCTGGGCATGTTAGTGTTGTCCAGAAAGAACAAGTTGAGGAATGGAAGAGACATAGAGAGGAGGTTCTGAGTGGTAATGGAAGGGTGGAGGTAATAAGATGTGTATGGATGATATACAGGATGGGGAAAGAAGAGAGTATCAAAGCTGTGACTGACGTCACCAGAAGTATGAAAAGGATGTCAGACAGATGTTTATGTAAGTGGAAAAGTGTGTGCAAGGGGTAGAGAGAAATGGGATAGACCTGTGAAAGGAAGAAAACAAAGATGGAAACAGTCCAGCATGCAAGGGGAAACAATAAAATTAGGCATTAAGAGGTAAGGAAGCTTAAGAATACAATGTAGAAAAGAGTTGTGGTGAGTGGTCAGTGATATGTGACAGAAAATCAAAGAAAGGTGAAAAGTGCTGTGAAAATACAGTTGTAGCACTTCACCATACAAGTTTGCATTATCTAAGACTGCCAGGGATAGGGGAAAAGAGTTAAGTTGGAGAACAGGAACACCAACAGGGAGTGCCCTGCTTCTCTCTCACCTACCACCACACAACTCTGGAGGCAAATAAATCCCATTTTGCCATCATTGCTTACCAATACTCTTACTCTCAGAGGACATTTCATGGTTGAAAGTCCTTATTTGCCTTAGAAAAGCCAATATAGAAGTCAATAAGTACAATAAGACTTTTTCTGCCAGTGATGGACAGATTTTTTCTTAGTGTCAGCTTGCATTTATAAAAGAATAGGAGATGTTAAACCTCTGTCTACTTGCTTTTCTGTAAAGACAAAAATTATGTCCTTTAAAAGGACATCTTAGAAAACCACACATTTGAACTCCCATCTGTGTTTTTGAGTGTTTGCAATCCTTACTCTTCTACCTTCCCTATCTCTGTCACGTTCTGCTCCATCATATTAGCATTTTAGCAATGTATATAGACATTGTTAATATGTAGCTTCATGCTGCTCTTTAATTTACACAGAGAAGACAGGAACAGAGATTAAACTGCAGTATACATTCTAACTGAGTTTTCTTTCCTATGAAACTATGGAAATTTTTTATTTGCATGGAAACAATGCAAATCAAACCCTCAGTAAGTCAGATCCTTGAAGTTGGTAGTCCCATTCTCTACTGGGACTTATTTGATTAGTGCCAATGCTGCGGTATCTCTGGATGTACCTGTATACATGCCTATTTATCACAGCCTGTATGATGATTTTAGTTAAGAGAGAATTATCATAGCTCTGGCCTAATATTGTTTAAAAATCAGCACACTGACTAAATATAATGTTATATTAACTTACTTACTCTGCAAGATCTAAAGTCAGAAAAATAACCACCAAACAATGCAAACAATGCACTTAAAAATAAAATGTTATTGCTTTATTGTGACCTTATTCAAAACTCCTTTTGCACAGCAGCTCAGGTGAAACATAGTATAAAATCAGTTCCAAATAGTACATGTTCAGCATGTGGAAGGCCACATGACCATACTGAAATCCCAAATAAAAATATTTTGCACAAGTAAGCTAAACACATGATATTAAATCAATATAAAGAGAGAAGAAAATATTAGACCTATATAGCTATTCAAAATATGCTTGCTATTACAGTGGAAATCTTAATGCTCTTTCTCAGGAAACACTTCCACAGTTTCCATTTATGAGCATAAAACTACTTTAGCAAATTGGCTGCTTATTCAGAATTGAAGTTTCTGATGCAGCAGGGGCTTGCGCACCCAGGGAAGCAGTTTGGTGGAATGTTAGTCAAGTCTGATACTATGTGTGACTATAGCACTATGTGAAGTGAGGCAGGAAGACTGCCTTTTCTGTACTTTTGATGTATACATCCATACCTCTAACAAACAGAGAAGAGAGAAACCTGCTTTCTCCCACAGAATAATGAGATTTGAAAACCATTCAGAACAAAAACTTCTAAGAAATGTCGAGCCCAGGCTGTACAATACTGATTTCCTTATGAACATGTATATACTAACATTTTCTACCTGTATATATGAGTGAATGACCCAGCCATATAGACGGTTTCAGATGTAGAAACATCTGGGTTTCCTTAATGTAGCCTAAGCATATATTAGCAAGTCCTAAAGCAAATGAGATGTGAGTTTGAGTACAGTCACTTTGTAAGCATTCTTGATGCTATTATTATTAAGATATATGACCAAAGGTAAGCACACAAAAGAACAAACCCAAGCCCATCAGTAGATTTAGATTATCTCCTCAGAAACAATTGAAGTCTTTGAATTAAGTCTCAGGAATTAAAGCCTCATACTTATATACCATTGAACACATGGAATTTTTCTATTGGTTTTAATTTGTTTTGGATTGGGTTCAAGGAATTAATTTTCTTTTCCTTGGCTATTGATGTGCAGCTGTTTACAAACACTGGATTTGGTTTAAAAAAGCTGTGCCTAAACAAGGATACTATGGAATCCAGGCCAGAACCAATTTCTCTATCTGTTTTTCTCTTCATATCTGCCACTGCTCTTGATGTCTTAGCTGTTACTCTCTCACATCTTACTGTCACTACGCTTGTAGTAGGGCTTAAGCAGAACAGGTTAGTTCACAGGGGGAAACTGAGGTTTCATCATTTCTATCTATTCTACAATGGAGGAAAAGACATCTGGAACTTTTAAAATTTTTCATTGGAAAAGGAAAGGGATCAAGTCTATCTCAGAGTAACTAATAATTTCATAGATGGGGAATCACTTGTCTTGCTGACTTGCAGCATTCTGACACTGAACAGAGATTTAAGCCTGCTTTTTCTGTAAAGCAATGATCAAATCTCTATTTTCAGTAAATTTTGTTCTTGACCAGAACTCTCATCCTTGACTTCAGAAACCTGACAAATGAATCTATCAATACCAACTGTTTTCCAAGAAATGTTCCTATTTCAATACACTGTAATTTTCAGTTTTGTCTAGAATGGGAAAAAATAAGAGAGTTTTCCCACAAGAAATGCAGACAGTAAACAATGCAGAAGCAAAGAAGGTTTTTCTAGGTGTAAACTGTAAAAAGTATTGTGTCAGGTATGTTTTTATTTGTATTTTTTATGTCAAAATCTGACCAGTAAGACTCAAGATTTCAATACTTCAAGACACTGGAAAAATACAAAGAGTTATGTTATATTCTTCGTTTACTCTTCTAATAAAGTCTACAGTTGCATAGCAAGATATTTCAGCTTGAAATTCCTTTCCTGAATTTTCCACGATTTTTTCTACTGACGTAACCTCAACAGTAAGTTCTTGTTGTCTTAATGCTTTGCATTCAGCAACCTCCCATCCAATTTAGTTTTGTCTTTCTCTAGTTCAGTCTTAGAGCTCTTGCCCACATTTGGTTCTTCTTAAATATTCCACCATTGCTTTTCAACTGTTTTCCCAAAAGGACAGATCTCAAATTCTGAATATTTCCTCTTTGTATATGAACTTGTTTGATAGCTATAATCTTTTCACAGCTTTCATCTCTAAATGTGTTTGTTCCTTCTCTTTCTGCTTGTCTATTTCATCATTGCCTTTTCATTGTGAAAGACTGTAACTGTATGCCCTGTTCCAGGGGTGCCTTAGCAGTGCTGAACGCAGATGGCTTCAAATGTGTCTGATTTCACATTCAGCACTATTCTTCAGATTACTTTTCTTGTTATCACTATATGCTAAACCCCAAAGGACCAAATCTTTAGCTGGTGGAAAGTGAACATTGAAAAAAATACAGGTCTGCGATTTCTAGCACCATCTCTGTGTCATTGCTATTTTTTCTGAATAGAGTTAAAAGCTCAATATTCGTAACTAATGGAAAATCATATCTAAGAATATGAGCTCGGTTAATTGCAGAATGGT
Organism: Piaya cayana; assembly: GCA_013389865.1. Lineage (NCBI taxonomy): Eukaryota > Metazoa > Chordata > Aves > Cuculiformes > Coccyzidae > Piaya > Piaya cayana. The sequence goes on along the minus strand of WAAB01006321.1, from coordinate 172,559 downwards.
CTCATCAATAGTTTTTATCCTCTACAAGATTGACCCTCAGCTACAGAAAGTGTGCACTGCAGAGATTTTAGAGCTTTCTGATGGTTGTTCATTGAAAACTTATTCCAGTGAAGCGTCCTGAGTAAAGGGGACATATGTTCATGGTTCATGTTGAGATGCTGATTAGTAATTCTGCTGTATTAAGGCAACTGAATAAGCAGCAAATCTTAACAATTTTGAGACTCAGGGTAGATAGGATTATAAATCAAAGGCACATTCTCCTCAGTAGGAAGATGGTAAAAGAATTGAATAATTTTTTGCAGCTTTTGTGACAGAAATAGACTACAAAGTAACCGAATTTCCAGAAATTTAAAGTTGGTGCACAATAAGCTATCTTTTTTGCTGAGGTCTTTCGCTCTCTACATATTGTGACCTTTCAGAGGTCAGAAATTGAAAGGAGCAAAATTTGACAACATCTGTTTTTCTCATTGCTGCTGTAGAACTAACAGAAGGATTATTGTGGGTGGTAGAGATAAGAAATTAATAGCATGTTTGTACAGCATGGACTTTCACACTTCTGTACTCAGTCTTTCTCTGGCTCTCTGTCTCTTATGCCTGATGAGAAAAATCTCTTCAACACATCAACTATTGAACTTCATGATCATGCAGAAACTGACAGAATAATGTCAACCGCATTTTCTCTGGGCACTCTAAACGTGAAGGGAAAATAGTAAGGAAAATACTCCATATTTTCTTTGAACTGTTGACACAGTGTAACAAAAATATTCAAGTCAAGTGCTTGATACTGAGAAAAAATATAGCAGAAGTGACCCTAGATACTAACTGGATTTTGAACTAATCACTCAGCTTGTTGCCTTTTATACTTGAATAAGTCAGTGGCAATGCTCTGACAGAAATGTTCAGTTAATATCTTATAAATGTGCTTATCACAATTATCTAGACTATTTCTTGACTTAGAAATAAACTGAATACTAGGATCTCATAAACTGCAAAAGCTGTAATTCAGTGTAAGAGTGAGAATAAACTGAGTTCACTCACTGGTAAATTGTTGTTAGTATTGTTAGTTTCTTCTAAGGCTTATTAACTAGCAAAGAACAAAAAAACTTAAAACTGGAAATACGGTATTCTGTAATGAACATGTTTAGATCTTAAGATATCATTCTATGAAGATCCAGAAAAAGCACATCCAGACCACTTGAATCAGTCATATTCTGCATTTTCAAAACTCAGTATTTTTGGAACTCTCCCGAATCCTCATAAAAAATTGAATGCAATAAGCAAATTTAAAGCTACAGTAGTACAGCTACCAGAAGTACCACATCACTGATTTACAGATCTTTACTCTTGGACTACTGGAACACTTTGAGGCTTTTTGAACTTCTGGGTTTTATTAACAGCTATGGCTTACTTGTCCTTCCATTTCCCACAGATTCTTCCAAGATGCACGTAAGTGATTAGACATCCTGGAGAAAAGAAAGATGGTCAGGAAAGGAAAATTTACCCTCCAGAAAATGATGAAATGAAGGATCCATGGCATTATGGATGTCTAGCATGAAGCTTATGCTGAGAAATTGAGATGGTGCAAGGGAGATATAAAAGAACTAATGGGCTTGAGAGTACAAGCTAGTTTTGAACTCCCATAATACTTTACACCTAAAGAAATAAAAAGTGCAGAGAAACATCTCTACACATCCACACATAGAAAACCTGTTAATATATGTTATCTGAAAAATAATTGGATTTGAGCAGGATACAACTAAAATCACACGTTTATCTTAGAAAAAGTATCTGAACTTCTTTTAATCCTTAAGGTATTCTTGGTCTCAGTATCTTTTCCCCAAGGAATAGGCAATTTTTCATACTTTATTTTGTCAAGTAAATGAGAGAGTGGGAGATTATAGCCTAAAAGTAGCATGTTGAACTATATTTATTTTGAATCTAATTTGTAGTTTTAGAACTGACTTTCACATTCATCAAATCAGTGAAAAGTTACCATTTTAAGAAGGTACAAACCATAATCTGTCCATTTCTTGAACTGTGGGCAGAATCAAGATGCTCCCTCTAGTTTGGATAGGATATATAACTATTAGACAAGCTGAAGTTAAATGACATGATTCAAATCCATAGGTGTTTCACTCTTTGCCATAAAGGAAGTCTGAAATTGAACTCTGTCCCACAGGCATAAAAAGGATTCCTAAATATAAGATCATATTTTCTTCCTAACAGCATAGGTAAGAATATCCAGGAAACTGTTAACTCTGGCACTACTCAAAGTTTGAGAATTAACCTGAAGTTAACGTTTATCTTACAATAAGCATTGTGTAGGATTTGGTGTGGGTTTTGTTTTAGGGTTGCTTTTTTTCCTAATGACAGAGTAAAGAAAGACCAAAGATAAAAAGATGGAGCTCTACTCCCCAGGATCTGAAGATTTTCTAGCTCCTACAGATCCTTAAAAGGAAGGATCCTTGGAGGGATCCATTCTTTAAAGTTCCTAACAAAGTGTGATGATAACCCTCCCAAATTCTTTGTGGAGTATAAAATTTGTGTTATATTTTCCACTACAAAGCTGAGAGATACCATATATTGTTTATTATTGCCTTCCCTTTGATTGCTTCACATATTTTTTTGTCTTGTGTAACCATGCTGTTCGTTATGCATTTGTAATACCTCTGGGCGAATAAAAAGTTATCTTAAGCTAATTTCCTTTTGGGAATATACTTGAGTTAAGTCATGTGCATGGAAGTCCTTTTCTTTTGCAGTGTAGTATATTGACTCTAAGGACTTACAGTAACCTTCAGTGGAAAGAAACTTGCAACGTAAATTTAATAACTAGAACAGGGACATGTGTGCTAGATAATTAAACAGTGCATTCTGCACATTTATTCAGATATGTTATTTTTCTTTTCAAAAACTGAGAAGCAGTTTTACTATTTTTACTATTTTAAACATTCATTTTTCTACATATCAACTACTTCTTTTTCTCTCCACTTCCAAATAAAAATACAGAAAAATATTTTCCCCTTCCTTTCAGCAAAAATATTCTTGCATATACTATGTGTTTAAGGTCAATCAAACAGATTTTTTTTTTTCCAGAATTTTCCATTTTTAAGTTTATATTAAATTATTCTTCAAAAGCAAATAAATAATTTTTGTCAGACACAAGTTCCTTAATGATGAAACTCAGAATATGCTATGACTGGTAAATAATTTAAAGCAAAACAGTTGTCCTGTTTCAACTGTAACTATTGCAGTCTTTCCTGCTGTACAGCAATTCACAACTGACAAATCTTTCCTGAGTAATGTTAAATGTCTTCTTTTCTCTCTTAGAAGCAAGGAGATGAAAGTTGAAAGATGCACAGGAATTTTACACAATGAGAAAAATCACTAAAATATTATGGTCCTGGTTTTAATCACTAGAGTATGCCTAAAAAAGAAACAATTATAAGCAGAAATATTAATTCTTCCTCCTGACGTACTTTGAAGGGGGAAAAAGCAGCCAGATTCAGAATGCAGGGACAATAGAGGTGTTATGCAGAAGGCAGTGGGTCACAGGCTCAAGAATCCCTTGGGGATGGTGGTTCTTTGCAGAAGTAAATGAGTGTCCAGCAAGCTCTTTTGTGGTTCTGAGCTCAGATATGCCAGAACTGATTTATTCTGCCAGCAACACAGATCATTCTCATACCGTCGTAGCTGAAATTTTTAAGAGACAAATATGCTTTCAGCATCTTCAGTTCTAATCCAAAGAGATTTTCATGTATTTTTCACAATATTTTGCAAACTCCCAGGAGAAGGTGGAGAATGGTAGGAGTTCTTGGAACTCGGATATTATTGAACATCTTAGACTCAGTATGTATCTCTAACTCTCACTTGGCATTTGTGTGTTCATTTTTGAACTGCATTTGTCTGAAAGGTAAACAAGAGAGTTCTAATAATAAGGTAGTTTAACCCTTCTGCCTTTGCTTAGACTTGCCTGCCTGTAATCTGACAGTGCAGTGAAATTTATTGAGAAATATGTAGTCATCAAAACTTATCATGTGATCACCCCAGTGGATTGATTTGAGTATTAATTGGCTAAATCCCTTCGCAACTAAAATTATTAGTATTACTTTATTGGTTTGATTTGTCTCATTATCAATACTGGCCCTGACTCCCTCACAGCAAAGGTAAACCACAAGCGATTGCGCTTACATAATCAAAATGATTAAACATTAATCCACACCCATGGAATTAAACAGGCTTTCATTTCTTAAAGGCTTCATTGATTCATAGAATTTTCTCTGCATCTTAGAGGGGATTCCAGCACCGCTGTAGGAAACATCGTGAATGAGCAGTTATGGATACATTTGTCTAGAATCATCTGTCTGCCTCACACTAGCAGAAGGCTGTTCTGTCTTGGCTTACTCTGCACTAGGGCTTACTATTTTCCTTGATTTCTCAGTAAGAAAAGAGGCATGGTAAAAGTAAATCATACCTACAAAGTCATTTCCTCCTGTGGACTGTCAATCAGTTGCAGTGGGGTTTTGTGCTCCTTCTGCCCTGCTGGCTGTAGCTGTATAGTTTTCATTTAATATTGATACAGTAGGAAAAAAAACATGCTACAATTCACTGGATGTTTCTCATTTTTCTCAGAGAAAACCTGAATGTTTAAAAAAAGCCCATGTAATCTTTTTATTCCAGGGAAAACCAAACCTCTGTCTTACACAGACGATATTCATTAGGAGAAAACCGTTGAATCTGCTGTGCTGTGAATGACTTTTCACTGTCTCCTTCTTAAGGATCCTGGTTGTGAACTATTCTTTCCTCATTAAAATGATACCATCTCCTTTCCTAAGTGTGACCTGTTTCAATCTTGCAAATGTTGCTAGTATTGATCTATTTCTGTCTTGGAGATAATAAGGCTTTTGCTTCCAATCCTGTGAAATTCTGAGAGCATCCTGCAGAGTTTGATCTTCACCTGGAGCCAAGCGAGTTCTGTCTGTGCCGCTGCTCCTTGAAAGTGTTTTTGTCAATTGCTGCTTTTAGACATATTCAGTGCTTTTAAGAAGTGCCTTTAGTTTACTGGTGCTTTATTCCTAATTATATGACCAAGCCATATACCTCTACTTTTAAAACACATATATTGGCATCCTGTCAGGAAACCCATTGATATTTATACTTGAATTACTTGGTTTAATGTATGACTTGGCCTTGGCTCCAGTTATCTAGAAGAAATATTGATTCTGTTTGAGCCCCATTTTACTCTGCAGTCTTCAGATACGAGCTTGTTAACTGTCTCATATCTTAGATCAACTACTTCGACAGAGTTTGCCTAAGGAGAAAAAGGAGGGTGTTACAATTCTTATGTCTTGAATGTTGCGCCTTTGTAAGTTATAGAATCCTTGATGGTGATACTAGCTGTTTCTAAATTGTTGTAACGATAACTCAGTTCACAGATTTATATTGATCTGTATTAAGGAAAAAAAAAAAGCTAAAACAAAAGAAAATCTTCTCATTACCTTAGATAATTGTGGTATTCTTTCTCTTACTGTTACCGCATTACTAATTGGGGATCATATCCCTAATCAAACAATACCAAATCAACTACTTTGATCTGCTCTGTCTAAATCAAAGTTATATCAAGTTTTGCACTACAGAATCCTTCTCTTTCACCTCTGTATGCAGGAACTGCAAAGGATGTAGAAGGTGAGAGTGCTTCACAGAAGTTATCTGACTGGAGACCTGCTCAATGCAAATGCAGATAATAAGTAAAGAGGGGAAACAACAAACAAAATATTCAGCCACAGACCTGGCACACTAAGAACGGAGACATGGACAAGATCAAAACCTCATCAGTCACACTAATTGATGAACTATCAAGAAACGTGGGCAAACTGAGTATTTGTGACCAATCAGGTTACAAACTTGAGGATCCAGAATATTGCAGTTTGGAGGGTAATGTTCAATGGGACTATAAAAACTGATTGAAGAAAGTGCAGGAGAAGGTGATTGGGAAGGATCAAAGGAGGAATAGACAGTAAGAGGTTTTTTAATAGGTCCATATTCTGTCACATAGGACCACTCTGACTAAGCCCTGTGTCTGATCACCATAGTCTGTACAATTTTATGAATTTTTTTAACTCTGCTTAATCTCACACTCTGTTCCATGTGTGTGAGTGCTGGAAGGACTAGTGCCAGCTACAGGGGGCACTGAAGTGAGTGAACACAGCAACAGGACTCAGATCACAGATGTGGGCAACCACTGGCCTGTGATGTAATTACAGTAAAACCTGGGTGTGTGAGGGTCTTGACCTAGACAAAGGACTAGAGCACATCTTGAAAACCACACTAGATGAGTGAGGCAAATGGGTGGCTTAGTGCCAGTGGCTGAAGTAGGACCATATATCACAGCCCATGTGCTTGGTTCCAGCTACAGGCAAAGAAGTGTCTATATCTTCCCTAAACTATTTGTACATGGCTGTCTGTGTGTGCCATTCACCAAGAAAATTCAGGCTGAACTAGCTGGTGAGATGACCCATGGTGCAGATAGGAGGAAACAGGATCCATGCAGGGGTGTTAGACTGACCAAGGGGACTTGCTGGTATTCAGGGCACCAAAAATGGATGAGTGTGTGAGAACCTATGGAGTGTCATTTGTGCATGCCTTCACAAGAATATTTCAGCCCTGATCAGCTGAAGAGGAGGAGGGAACTTGGATGTCTATGTTTGTGTTTTCATGAGTCCTGTATGTAGGTGTTCTTGAAGGCAGTGCTGAGTCTGTTTGTGTATGTCTGGGATATATGCTCCAAATCAACACTGATTCAAACTGCAAATGGGAAAGCAGTAGCCATATTCCTCAGCCTGGGAAGGGACTTCAGGTCCCTGTTTGCTCCAGCTGGGCTCCAATGTTCAGCTAGGAGCAGCTTTATTACCCAGAGCTACTGGAAGTGGCAGCCCATCCCTTAATGGGAACTGTTCAGATCCTTATGCATTTGTTTTGTAATGAAAAAACTCTGCAACTGTTGCTAATGCTGCTGTTAGCAATGAACTGTAGAACTTTCTGAATTTGTGGATTTGTTCTGCATCTTTGAATTCCCTGGAGAATTTCTTTTGGGAGAAATAATCAGAAAAGTAATAATGAGAAAACTTGTGGACTGAGATAAAGATGGTTTAATAAGTAAAGCAAAAGCTCTGTGTGCCAGCAGAGAAAAATAAAAAATTAATTCACTACTTCCCATTAGCAGGTAGGTGTTAGGTAGGTGCCTTTCGATGAACTGGAATTGGCTGTTCTATCTTTGTTCCTTCCCCACTTTGTGTTAAAACAGAGCACGCAGTTTTCCTTTTGACAACAAAATCCCTAGAAAATGACTGTTTCTTCATTTGACATCATTCAGTAGTTCCTCTACCTTTAATATTTAATCTCAGTCTGCCAAAATTTTGATTGTTCAAGGAAATCTTCCAAAACAGTTTGCATATAATTTATTTCAAAGCCTATCTTCATATTATGGGTTGATGCTTATTTGGAAAATAAAATCACTGAGCTGGAAGGACCAGAGCTCAATGGCAGGATACTCTACAAAATCTAAGTGTAGATTAACTAGGTGTGCCAAGTATGATGGAGCCTTCTGCATTTCACATTTTGCAGAATACACTTGATGCTGGGGTACGTGGCAAGGCTGCGGTCCTGTGCTAAGAGAACTGAGAATGATTGTGCTGAATTACACTAATTTTCACAACAAGATTTTCATCTATATGAAAGCTATGCTTAGTGGAAGGTTTTATCATAAGGACTGCATTTCAACTATTAAACTGTGCAAAGACCCTGAATATTTGTTAGCTCTGTTTCTAAGAGAAACCTTGTAGAGAGAACTAGCTTAAAAATAGCAATATCTGACCCTAGGTCTACTAACTAACATCAGGTCTGTAGTAACAAGGTTCTTTATTCCTTCCTTTATAACTTGATGGTGGTAAAATGGGAGACTGGTGTCATGATTCTGAAAATCAGAATATGAAAACAATTCATGGTTCTACATATCCAAGATGGCATGGAATCTTTCTCCAATGCATTTCAAAGGGGAGTTTGTGAACTGGTACCTAGATATTTGCATGGAAGAGACTTTCCCATGTCAGACATTAGAGAGACACCAAAGTGATGAAAACAGTCTTTCATATGGACAATTTATGACATTTGGTTGCAAACTTTATGCAGGTAAGTGCTTAGTATTTTTGGGTTTTGGAAGAACAATGAAATATCCCTTATTGAGGAGGTAACTTTGTGAATAGAGTACAAAACAAGAAATGAGGTATTGCTTGCTGTGCAAAGGGAAGTTTGTATTACTACAGAGATTAGAAACCTGAGATGATGCACTTCTTGAAGTATCTGTGAAGAAGCAACTAAGCTAACACCCTCTACCACAAAAACTTGATGAAAATGTGTCATGAGAAGTTGAAGTCTAAACTTCAAATTAAAAATTTTGCTTACATTTTTTATATCTCTCTCCTATTTTATAGCATAAACCTGTTGCTTGATCTTTATTATTCCAACAAACATAGCTTTAAATGATCCTACTTGGAAAATAAATTTAGGGTACTGATTTAATTTTGAATAAGTGTTTTCATAAAATACAAAGTAAGCAGAGGTGAGAGATTAGTTCTAAGGGCAAATTCTCTTACTGTAAAAAATAAGCATATTTCTATTGACTACAGGGATGTAGAATCAACTATAACTGACTAAATTAATATTGTTTTGTTTTTATTTTTCACCTATTTCTATATTTAAAACAATATTTTCAAGCTGTAACTGAAAATAAAAGAAGCTTCAGTGTCACATGGCATACAGAATGAGGTGTTAGTCAACAGGAGAAAACATTGTCAACACTGTCTTTGGAAGCAATATAAGTAATTCTCTCCCCTCTGTTCTTCCACAGGGTGGTACCTAACACTTTTACACAGGAAAATGTTTCTGACTCAGTTTGTTTACATTGCAGATAAAGTGGGAAAATATTAAGAACTAAATGCAGGAATTTATTTGTTTTGTGAAATATAATTAAAAGGAAGATTGAGGGAAAAGGACATGATCTTGTGAAGACTGAAGAATCACAGAATCACAGAATCACCGAGTTGGAAGAGACCCATCCGATCATCGGTAAGCAAAACTCCCACAAAACACTAAACCATGTCCCTCAGGACCTCGTCCACCTGTAACTTAAACACCTCCAGGGAAGGCGAATCAACCACCTCCTTGGGCAGCATATTCCAGTGCCTAATGACCCTTTC